>JAUUDZ010081332.1:7294-20153 GCA_032361705.1 Panulirus versicolor
TACAAGAATGCTCCTGGGGATTATATATAATTTTGAAGTACTAAGTTTTGGTGATATAGCACTGAACACGTCTTTGAGAAATTGTTTTGAACTAGTCGGGTTTGTATGTAAATTTACTGTAATGGCACATATAAGAATTGTACTTTTGAAAAATGTAATTATTGTTTATTATGATATATTCATTATACTATTTAAAGAAGTTACTTTGATCAGATACACAATTTTTTGCTGTTAATGTTGATTGCAATGTGTTCCACAGAGTTAGGAAATTTCACAGTGATACAGGAGAATTAGTTTCCATTTTTTCAGCTTGCAGGCTTGTGTGTCAGTCCAGCTTCCTAGCAGTGTTGGTGGAGTTGGAGGAGAGGCAGTTTTTATTGACACTGAAGGGAGTTTCACTGTAGGAAGGATAAAAGGTAGGCTTAGTTCTAAGTTGGGTATTATACTACTTAAGAAGGCTGGTTGGATATCTAATTTCATGGTGATTAGAACCTTTTTTACTCTTGCGTAGCTTTTAAAAATTTCTTTTAATGTAAGGTCGTAGATTAGATCTGCAAGAGCCTCAACGAAGGTTGCTTTTAATCCTATTCACCTAATCATTGATGGTTTTATCATGATAATCAGATCTTTGTTACCCAATTTCACTAAATTACAGTAACTCAGTGTAATTGTTTGTGTGCCGGTGCATCGAGCTTTCAGGGGACCATACTCTTAAAAAATAAGAAAAAGAGTACCTGTAAAGAGGAGAGTTGTAGTATACCAGTATGGTTGGGTTGAGAAAATAGGAAGAGAGAATTTAAGTATATTTTTGTACTTTGAAGTGGAATGCTGGAAAGAGCTTAAACATCAGACAGTTTTAAAAGAGCAAATTCCCAGATCTGTAAGATTAGTATTAGGAAAAAAATTTTGCCATTGATTATGCTACTGTTGAAGAAGTGTAATACAACCCATAGTGTTGTCTAACAGAATTATAATGTAACTAGTCAATAGCTTGCAAATTGTTGACATTTACTTTCTCTGTCCAGGAGAAGGCCACACTAGATATCAGAATACTAACAGAACCTGGAAAAATGTAACAAGAATTACTCATTGTAGAAAGGAAAGAGCAGTGAAGGATAAAAGGTGTAAACTTGCCTTTAACTGTAAATGGCAGGCATGGTCCAGAAATCCTCTTCATGGCGTGTGTAAAAGAAATCTAAAAATACTGTAGTGAAGAAAACTGTACGTTTTGAGAATTTCATGCATTGTATGCTTTACTTCTCTTCATCATAAAGTGATAATATGAAAAGGTTTTATATCTTTCAGATATGCTTGCCCATGTAGCCCATTATGCTATTCTCCATCTTAAAAGGATGATATAAGAATATTATTATCTTTCAGATATGGCATCCCATGCAGTCCATCATGTGCAAACCTTTGGTAGTGAGAATACTGATGTCTCCAACTTTACTGTCGAATCTATAATGAAGGGAATACATTATTTTCGGTAATGTATCGTACAAATTCTTTTGTGAGGTTTGATGCAATATTTTTACCAATTATAATCATGTGAATACATCATGCTTCTTTGTTAATTTTGTAGCTGAGTTTTCCAATATGTTTATACATGATAAGTTGCAGACATATGCCTGTTATGTCAAAGCAGTAAACAGAAAGTCATACTACTTAGGAAATTTGTCACTTCCTCCTCATCTGGTAGGGTTGATATAAGTTGAATCCAGCTGTTCATCCTCTTATTTTGTTGGATATCTAACCATAATTCCTGAACTTTTATGGTAAAGCAGCAAACCATCAGGATCTGGTTACTTATATTAATTGACTTATAATGTTAGCCTTGGAGAAGCAGTTTATTGCTACTGTGGAAAATGTCGTTTGGCTTATGCTTTATAGGATGATGCATAATTTGCTCTGATGACTGTTCTTGTTTTTGTGGCCTGGTGTTAAGAACTTTAACTGAGAAGTTTTCAAAGCAGTCAAGAAAGAAAATGCTCATGATTGTGTCATTGTATTTAATCTCTTCTACATTACAGTCATTGCAAATATCCTAAGCTTCACTTGAGTTACAATCATGAGTGTCTTAAGCATCACATGCTGTACGATTTCCTTGACCTTTGCAGATTTCAGGAGCTAAGCAGGCTTCTCTTTTTCAAGCTTCTTAGGGCACTTAAAGTTCAGAAACGTACAGTATGTTTTGGCTCGTGTTTAAGTGGTTAGGATTTAAAAGTTACTGTTAAGGAGGGTTATGGTGCTTGAATGGGAGAAATTGTGCTTAAATATTCTTATAAGATAATGTTGCAGCAAATTGAACCTGAACTGGTACTTGGTAGCACAAGATAGATTTTGAAACAATCTTCGATTAGCAGAGTTGAGTGGTTGCACTGTCCCCTTTCTTAGATTGCTTTAGACTTACAAAACCAACTTTGGAGATGACTGACCTTATTGACCTTTGCCAAGAAATATTGCTGAGATTATAAAGGATACATTAATCCATCCTTGTAGTAAATACAGCTTTAGTTTCAGTATTTGACTAATCACTAATCATTAGAGAAAGCATAATGCTTTGCAAGATTATAAATTTTGCTGATTGGAAGTGGTAAATGCATTTTCCATTGAATGTGACTTCAAATTCAGAAATTGTAGGGACCTTCATGGGGATCAGTTTGCCAAGTCAGATATTTGTTATATACCCCAGGTTATGCTTTGTTTCTGTTTTTAGAATTTGTTATCTGTGATTGTTGGTAAGAGTGGCTACATGCGAGTCTCTTCTTCCTTTCCAGTTTAGTGCACATTGTACCTTCACCTTTTTAGGAAGTTCTCCTATGTATTCCCTATTTTTTTTTTCTTGTTCTAATATGAGGTTCAGCTTGTTTTGGAAAATGTGATTCCTCCTGGCCAAGCTTGCATAATGTATGGTTGACTGTAAGCTATTATCTGCAACTTTCCTTGTTATATCTAGAAATTAATGCACATTTCACAAACAGGGCTGCTTCTTAAGGAATTCCCCGTTGGATGAGATTATCAAAAGGAGTCTTTGGTGTCCAACAGTCACGTTATTACACTGTCCCTCTGTTTAGATCTTGTTGACTTTCTTGTGATTCTTATTCATTGCCATCCAGAGAAGATGATCCAGAATTGACTCCCCTCCCTTTTTTTTTTTAGGTTTTTAAGGTCTTCCTTTGATGTGGACATACTTTCTAATGTCTTGTCATGGAATGTTAATTTTGATGCAGGAGAATCATCTGCCACAGGTAGAGCCGTATAAGCTTCCCTTTATTTTTTCATCACCTGTATTCTTAAAATACTTCCTTGAATCTTGAGAGTAATTGGCCCAAAGCACAGACTCCTAAGTGTTTGAGTAATGAGGGTTGGTGGATGGAAGGTGCCATCTCACAACCATGCCAATGATGTGATTGACTAGGATGGGTTGCTGTATTGTTAGATGTGTAAATGAGTTTTGGCTTTCGGCATTGATGTCCAGCTGCTAGACCAGGCAAGACTGTATCACCAGTGTTCCTCAAGTTTCTTCTATAAGATAAAAGAAAATTTTCTTTCGTTGATTTTTTTTTGTGCGTATGCACAGCAGCTGGCACCGATCTTCAGGCTCTATTTTCTCCTTTAAAGATTACTAAGTTACTTTTCATTTTGCTCTTTTCCTCTTTCGTATTTTATCAAACAGAAGTATCCCTTTATCTCTTAAATTCTTAGTTCATACTAAAAGTAAGTGATAACTGTTTATTAATAACCAAATCAGTATGTAGAATTTGTCTGCAGATTTTGTAAACATTACTGCTGGGACTCCATTTCGAAAGTGTGAAGATGGTGGAAGACTGTATACTCGAAAGTGTGAAGATGGTGGAAGACTGTATAATTACATCCTTAGTCTAAATGTAGGATAAAGCATCATGATATGAATGTTATCAAGATACATAGACAACACAGACCCAGAGTCCAAGCAAGGTGATCTGGCCTTAATTACAAGAAAAAAAGAAAAGGGCCGCCTTGTAAGTATGAGAAAAGAATAGCAAAGCAAAATCTTTCTCCTAACCCTCTGGCAAATGCTGGTAGGAAAACAGATATAAAAAAAAAAATCTTGCAGGATTAATAAGCCTAAAAGAAATTTTATAGGAAAGTCATAAGGTAGAATGAACATGAATATATCATGTATCCCATCTCCAATGACATGCATACCTTCACTTTTTGTTATGAATACTTTGCTAAGGATAAACTCGAGCTCCAGCCTTTCGACTTCCCATGCCCATATTATTCCTGATGAAGAATGATACAGTAATTCTTAATTACTCTCTCACAGCAGGTGACATTGGTTAATCAGTTAGTTGCGGTAATGGTTAATCGCTGTTAGCATGATACCACGACAGGGTCCTATTCCATTCCTTATATATTTTTTATTATGTTGATATATCTAGAAAAAATCTTAAAGAATCTTTCATTATCTCTTTCAGTACTCATCTTGTATTCTTGTGTTGCAATATTTGGGTCATCGTCTGATTTCTTATGCTTGTAGAGTTTATTTCTGCACCATACAGCTCTTGCAATATCTTGGGAGGACCATTCAGGCTTGTTGGTTTTATTGTTTCTGTTGTGCTTGGGGATGAATGTGAGTTGATGGTATATAAACAGGCCCATAATTCCTTTAGGCATTGAACCATCAAGGTGAGACTTTACTGCATTGCATGGCCCATTAAAGTTAGGGGTAATAATACTGGGTTTGATATATACATCGAACCTAACCATATTATGGTCACAAGTGCCTAGATGTTCTCCAACTTGGGTATTTGTTAATTAAAACTACTGAGATGCACGAGCTAAATCAAGTATATTACCTCCCCTCGTAGGCTAAAAGCAAGTACTTGCTACTTTCATACTTAGAATGATCATGTCAAATTTGTGTGCAAAATATTTTGAGCTCTGCTGTTGAGAATGTAACACTGAAGATATGGAGGTAACAGGTGGGTGAAATGTTAGGGGATGCAGTTGCATGCACAAAATATATGTCTGGTAAAAGATATCAAGATGTGTATCAATATTGTGAAGCTTTTCTTTCGAGTAATTCACACTGAAAATAGTGTTTTTAACTTTCTTTACAGGTGTCACAGTTATATTGAAATGCTGGCTGTCATAAAGCATATTCCATCACTTCTTCAGTCCAATTCCAAAATTCAGCTTCTTGTTATTGATTCTATTGCCTTCCATTTTCGGCATGATTTCCCAGACATGATAGCTCGAACAGGATTGCTTTGCCGTATGACACAAGAACTCATACAGCAGGCTACAAAGTATAACATGGCAGTAGGTTTTACAAATTTCTTTGTTCTTTGCTGATTTATTTGCAGTTAAAGTTTTGAACATTATTTCCATTTATGTAGGTGATTTATAATGTCTTTAGAATGAATTGGTTTCATAATTCACAAGGTATGTTATAGCAAAATTTTGGCGAGTTGCTGTTATGTATGGGATATCTGTATTTGTCAAAGTATTTGATATTTATTGTAACCCATTTAAAGCAGGTATCCCATGCAGAATCTTTTTGAAATCTTTTTTGCCAGTGCAATTATACCATTTTACTTTCAGGTAATTGTAACTAACCAGATGACAACCAAAATAGAGAATGCTGGATCATCACAACTAGTGGCAGCACTAGGGGAGACATGGGGTCACTGTCCCACTCTACGTCTTACCCTTCACTGGTGTGGTCAGACAAGAGTTGCTGCACTCACTAAGGCACCGCATAGAAATAATTCTTCAGTAAATTTTCAGGTATTTGTAGAATGGAAAAGACTTAGTCTCGTAATGAAAAGTATTATGTGTTTTGTAAAAAACTTGTTAGCAAATGTTTTAAACTTGTTTATAATTAGGTACTTTATGGTTGTGAAAGTACTGATTACTGCATGTGGAGCCATTGCTATGGAATAGGAATAGATCTGCTTTCCTTCTATCTGTGATTGGTCTACCTGCTGTGGCTGCATACACACTTCCGAATCAGAGCACCATGGTATCAACTGCTGTTCTATGGTTTCATTTGCCCCATATACTCATGCTTCCTTTTAAACTATACAGGATGTATTTTCTTTATTTTAAAGGTTCCAGTCACAGACAAATGCTTTCAAGACCAGGCTTTAAACCTTCATCAGCTCCATAATCAGTTTGCAGGTCATAGGAAATTTTGCATTTTCTGCTCCACTTTTCATATCAGGTTACTTAAATTAGCTGCCATTTCCTGAGGCCGATTATACGATCATTAATGCTTGTAGTGGCATTCCACACATTGCTCCAAGATGCTATAGCTAAAATATTTTTCCATACACTGCTCAGTCTGTGTAATGTCAACGTTGGCTCGTACTGTACAACCCTTGCATTAATTTTCAAAACTGTGACACTTACAAGAGTGATGAAAACCATTAGTAATTATATTTGTTTGTGAAAAAATGCTTTCAGAAATATCACACATCTCGTTATGTATGGGTGATAGGACCACTGGAGTATTTCATAAACCTTACAGTGAAACCACATAAGTTAAAGAGTACCTTGCTATGTATCTTATATTTCTGATGCCTGATCCCTTTGGAAACTCCCTCGAGGGGGTGGCTATAGCAAAAGGGTCTCCATAACTAGTAAATTCCAGACAGAAACAATGTTTCATTTGTATATCATAGTGTTTAGAACATGATGTTCTGATTAACTCTAATTAGGAAAATATTCCACACCCACTGTGTGTCTTGGGTATTAGGACTGCCACAACAAAGGAATTACGTGAACAAAATGAGGGCTGAAGAGATGATTAGATAAAGAGAGAAAAATAATCTTAGAGGGTTTGAGGTATGGACAGCCTGCCTTTTAAGAAGGGATAGGTCACGGTTGCTGGGAATAACATGAACAGGTAGATTTCCAAAGCTTAGCAGTTAAGGGAAAATAGACATTGCAACAGCCCACCTTTGAATATCTTATGGCTACAGTGTAATCTCATAACACATTGGTTTGCTGTGTTTTACATGATATAGTTAGTGATAGAGGCACACACGTAGCCAGTTCTTGGATGCAGAACCTAAAATGAAATCAATAGCAGAGGGATAGAGAACCAACTTTGTAGCATAAGGAAGAGTTAATAATTGTTTTATAATTGGCTCTGCCATATAAGAATGTAGAGGTTGAACTACACCAGACGTGTGAATGGTGATCTAGGGTAGGATGAGTCATTCCTTTATATAACTGAAGCAGCACACTAGAAGAGATGAATCATTGTCAATTAATTAGGTTCTGTTTGTTTGGGACAGACTTAACTATTCATGTAATATTAAGTTTCCAAGATAGAATACATTACAATGATAGTGACATTTAAGTGGGAATTAGAGAGATATCTTTGGAGATGGGAAAGATTTACCCACCTACAGTTCTATTATGCTTTGAGACAGAGTTAATGTGTAGCACTCACTGTATCGTCGCACAATTGTCTTTTCCTGTTTTTAGCCATTTGTTTTGTTTTCTTCCTTAAGATTTCTGTTTTTATTGAGCAAAACATGTTTCTTGCTAGGAACTTAAATATTTTTATATTCTGTGGAATTCTCATGTTTAATAGTTTTCCAACGAGATGCTCTAAGTTCCTGTATATTCTCTATGGATCCTTCAATTTTCTGCCATGATTTTTGTCTATAAACTATGGAATTCTAGTTTTTCATTGGCAGAACGATTAGGTATAACAAGTGTTGTCATGCAGGGATCAGTCTTGAGGCCACTTCTCTTTCTGTATCTGTGTATAAGCCTCCAATGCCCGTTCCCTCAAGGAACACTCTCAAGGGTCTGGCCATGGCAAAAGTCTCCATAAGTGGTGAACTCCAGTGCCACTTCTTTGTCTTTAGTGCTTCACCCTTAACAGGTCACTGACAGAGGGAACTCTAGCAGTGTTTCCAGAAGATCCTTCCTGTTTATACTAAGTACTACTACCTAATTTTCCTGCCTATTGTTCCAACCTATTACTTCTTCTCAATGCTCCTGTACGAGTGTTCCCACCTACTACTTTTACTTTTGCCTATTGCTCCTACCATTTTGCCAAAAGGCAGGGGATTGCATAAAAATTGCTGCAGGAAAATCTAGTTACAAAGAATGAGTTGTGTGAGAGATGTCAGTTGCAACTTGACAACCACTGAAGTGCTGGCTCACTACACAGCCATCATTAACCTTCCTGATACTTAGGCGTGTTCTACTGGTAATTTAATATACTTCCCTGGTTGGCAGCTGCTTAAATTTCCAGTAAATACTGTCTGCATTTTAAAGGAATACAAAAAAAAATTCAAACAGCAACAGACCACTAGGTCCCTTCAAGGCTGTTTTTGATAGAGGAAGGGATATGAAACTCAGAGATCAGTGTGGTAAGAGCAGAAATACATACATATTTAAAACAAAAATAAAATAAACTTTTCATGGAGCCAAGAAGGGGCAAATAATGTCAGTTGTGGATTTGAAGAAATATTTATCATCTATCCTTAACCATGTCTATGGTACTACTATCAACTCCTTTAGTTGGTAAATCGTTCCAGATGTTAACAATCCAATTGAAGAAAATGTACTTTGCCTCATTTGAGGTAAAACTGTCCACACATTTGTAACTATTACTATTAGTGAAATCAGATTAATCTATTCTAGTGTAGGTTGTTAGATTGAGATAATTGAAGCCATAGATATATTTGAATGCCAGTATCAGTTTACCCCTTAACCTTCTTTCTAAACTATACAGATTTAAATTGCTTAGTTGGCTCATGTAGCATTTGTTTAAGTCCAGGAATCATCTTGGTATCTCGTTTCTGTACTATATATCTTGTTGGCATTTTTCTTCAAGTAGGGTAATCGAAACTAAATATGCAAAATGGGAATGCCCTGTTGACCTGTAAAGAGTAAGGATAATTTCCCTGTATTTATACTTGATAGCCTTACCAATAAATTCAAGAATATTGTTTGCTTTCTAACTGCTTCTGTACACTGTTTACTTGGCTTTAGATCACCAGATACTATTACACCCGTCTGTTTCCTCATTTAGCTTTTCCTGTTTACCAGAATTCACATTGTAGCTTGCCATTTCAACTTTACCACTGACATGTACAACTTTGCACTTATCGATATAGACATCATTTGTCAATTGTGAGACTGAGTCATCCATGTGTCTTATATCTGCTTGAAGCTGTAGTTGTTCATTTTTGTTTTAGATTTATTTTCCAACTTAGTATCTAATGCAAATGTTGACATAATGCAGCCCATTATAAATATCATGTAAAAACATGAGAATGAGCCGTTCTTTGTGGTACATTGCTTGTTACATTTAACCATTCTGAGGCTTGACCATTAATTACAATTCTTTGTTTATGGCCTGTTACAAATTTCCTAACCACCAAAGTATAACCCCTTGTGTACCATGTGGCTTTAGTTAATCTTTGGTGTAGAATTCTATCGAATGTCGAATGCTTTTTAAAATCTAGATACATGACATCACCTGCTTTACTTTCATCATACATGTTGATTATATCATTAAAGATATGAAGATTTGTTGGACATGAATGAATTTGTCAGAAAAACCATGCTGAGAGTCATCTGTTATGGGATGGTCCCCTAAACGATTTACAATCTTATCCCGAATGATGGTTTCCATGAGTTCACCAACTTCAGATGTTAACCTGATTGGACAGTAATTTTTGGGCTGTGATTTATTACCATTATTAAAAATTGGTATTATATTACCAAGCTTCCATTTCTTGGATATATATTTAGTGTAATAAAATGTAGTGATGTAGAGTTTAGTCTTGAAATGCAATAAAGAATATATCGAATGTTTAACATATTTGCAGGTGACTGTGGCTGGTATAAGGGACTTAACGACAATGACTTCAGAGAAAGAACCTACAAGCTGTGCAGATACACCAGAATCTAAGAGAAGAAAACTTGCTAGCACCAATGTGGAAAATGAATGACCTTTTCCATAGCCATTGTGATAAATACCAGTGATACCACAAAGAATCGGCACTTTTTTTTCAGGATGGGAGACAATTTTACAGTGCCTTACTTAAGGGGGCTTGCTCTCATCTTTCAAGGGTGGATATAAAATTGGTTATATTGTTGGAACTACTGTTCCTTCAAACATACCCATTTTTGCTCTGATATAACATTCTTTCCGCACATTCTTCATTGCCCCCACCCCACCTAGGTTATTATGTTCAGCAGGGCTGAGGGACAAGTTAGTTGGGAAGCGAGTTTAAATGGCAAAAAATCAGAAGTGAAACATTTTAGATATCTGGGAGTGGACTTGGCAGTAAATGGAACTAAGGAACAGAAGCAAGTCATTGGGTGAAGAAGGGTGGAAGGTTCTGGGAACGATAAAGAATGTGTGGAAGGAGAGAATGTTATTTAAAGAGAGCAAAAGTGGATATATTTGAAGGAATAGTAGTTCCAACAATAATATGCGTTTGCGAGGTATAGACTATAGATACAGTTGTGCAGAGGAGGGTGGATGTGTTGGAAATGAAATGTTCAAGGAGTATATGTGGCGTGAGGAGGTTTGATCGAGTAATTAATGTAAAGAGGGAGGTGTGGAATAAAAAGTGTGATTGTGAGAGCAGAAGAGGATGTGTTAAAATGGTTTGGACATATGGAGAGAATGAGTGAGGAAAGGTTGACAAAGAGGATATATGGTCAGAAGTGGAGGGAACAAGGGGACCACATTGGAGTCAAAGATAAGTAATTTTCTTCTCCCAAGAAGGCAATGCAAAAATGTCAAATTTGTCAGTATCATTAACTTGCAGTGTATGTAAATTGCTGTAAAAGAAGATAATCAGGAAGCAAATTTATCAGTGGGGCCAAATTTTACCAGTGCTACAGAGATAACTGGTATTGTTATCCACAAGTAGTTGGTTATGTAATTTTTCAAATCTGGCATCTGATGTATTTTTTCCCCCAATATTCTATTCATCAGGAGTAATTTCCCATTAGACACTGGTGAGGAGGATATTGAGGAACTTGTTCTACTTTATTCAATAGCTAATTTATTTCGTCTTCATATATAAATACATGTATACCCTGGAGATACTTTTAAGTAATCAATACAGAAACTGCCATATTATGCAGTCTATTGGATTTAACCCCAGAAGTAATGAAGTTTATGTACAAGAAAAATATCCCGTGGGATGGGAATGGTATTACTCTGCACCATTTATCCAGTGTCAATAGACATTCAACACACGCATTATTGAAATAATCACTTTAATTAGACAATGGGTTTAGCATCTGTCAGCTGGAACCAATATCCACATTCACATCGCTTTTTTTCACCTTTTTCTAACCACATCCAGTTGACACAAGTAGCATCCTCCTCACATATGCAGCCAACAAGTCGCTTCTCATAGAAAGAAGGAACAACAGTTGGATTGTTCTGATCACCACTTACGCGCTTGTATACTCTCATGTCGAAGGGATTCTGAAAGAAAGCATTATCTACTATTAACATAGTTGAGTAGACAGCCAGCAAAATCCTAAATGTTGCTGATGCATACATACCTCCTTAAGGAAAATGGATGTTTTCAAAAATTTGATTTTTTAAAAACTGTGGCCTCTGCCCAAACTCGTATGCATATTTGAGTAAACCCACTAAAAATCAGACACTGGGATAAGAGCTTACCAAAACCTGCAAAATCCACAATATAGAAAAAATATAAACATCTTTCTAGCAACCTGACGGCAGGCTGTTTTCATACCTGCTTCTTTCCCTACATGTTGAAGCTTTGGAATTCTTACCTTCTCATGCCTGTCCCAATAACTATGACCTGGCACATTTCAAAAGACAGGTTCTTCACTTTCTCAAAAATTCATAAATACTTTCCCTTGTCTTTTCTTTTTCCATTTCATAATTCTCTCTATATTTCAATTAATACCTGGCTTTGATGTGGACTTTTTTACATAACTGGAGCCTTGAACATAAAAAAATATATATCTAAGATACAAGAATACATATGAAAATACACCTTTATTTGCCTCATTAATATATCTGATATATTTTAGTCATATGTTCCAGCAGAACAAACATGCATATACAAATATCATTGCATTGTTTTGGTTCCCTTCTGTGTTCTTGTCCCTACTCATACTCACTGAAGTAAATAGATCATTCTCTTCACTCATTCTAAACCTTTCCACTATAGTTTATCTATTATATTGTTGTGGACCCCAACTTCTGTTCAATGACTAGTTACTGTAAATATCTAATGTACCCTTAGTATGGCAATTCTTAACATTATCAAACTTTTAATTTTTTTGTCATAACTCAAAAGAGCTTTCTCATAAAAATCATATAAACATCAGTAGAGTAATACATTCATTACTTAGATGCATTGTAAGACTGTAAAATTAAAAAATGTTCAGGCTGTAATACAGCCACATGTGTGATGCGGCCTCCCATTACATCAGGACACATACACACCTCACTATGCAATCATGTTAAAATTCCCAAAAATATGTGCTACATCATTTATATAAATATAATTACCCTAAGATCAGTTTTTACAAAAAAGTCATGGATTTATCCTTTTTCTCTTTCTAGAGGCTCCCAAGACCTATTCACATCTACTCTCAACTTCCTCCTTTCGAACACCCTTCCAAACTCAGTCATCAACTTCTGCAGTTTCACACTTGAATCTGCTACCAGTGCTGTATCATCAACAAACAGCAACTGACACACTTTGCAGGGCCTCGCACCCACTAAAGACTGCCTACTGGCCCTTCTCTCCAAAACTTTCCATTCATCTCACTCCCCACCCCTTCCAAAAACAAATTAAACAACCATGTTAACATAACCCACCCCTGCTTCATT
>JAUUDZ010081441.1:9352-20150 GCA_032361705.1 Panulirus versicolor
TAACTGGATCTGAGACAAGCAACAGCATTAACAAAAGCCTAAGTCCTGCCTTTCTTTCATAAAGAATTTCCCCACAGGTATGCTTACAGATTATCAACCTGTGGAATTTCCTTGTATCACAAAACTGAACTAACAGTAGGATGGAGCTAGGATCATGGCAACTGAAAACACCACAGACAGAAGCTGTATAGCTGAGCAAAAAACTGACAGTGGTATAATTCATGCAAGGTGTCATGCACTTATTCACTCACAAGATTTTCACAATACCTAGCCATCTTTCTATTACACTTGGGTATTTCACATATCCCTTTTAAAGCATGTGACCATCATGAATACTACAAACTGACAGATTAGAAACAAGAAAAACTTACATAGGACTTGAACAAAGAAGGATTCCTCAGCAGACCCAGCAGAGTTGGAAGCAATGCAAGTGTAACGTCCCTCATGCTCCCCATTAGCATCCAACACGACCAGTGACTGGCCTTCATCCTGCATCTCCAGTCCCGAGGCAAACATCTCGCTCTCACTCAGCACTTTGCCTCCAGTGGTTACCCATGCTACCTGATCAACACAAATTAATCAATACATAATAACAACTTAGTTAATTAAAAAAACTTGAACATAGCTGGCTTTCTGAGTAAATTCCTCACTTGCCTTTCCCATGCTTGGTCCTCCTATAACAGGAAAATAATGATCTAGAATTCTTTTTCTTAGAAATCACAACTACACAAAAAAATCCTATAGAGAAATAACAAGAAAAATTCCATATTACTGTGTTGCATTATATCACATTATCTTCTGTGCACAACTACTCTACAAACAGGCTACAGATACAGTTATCCTTGATATAAATCAATAACACACCTGTGGAGTTGGCTGGCCATGTGCCATACATGTTAGGGTAAGGACATCTCCTTCCTTGACCCTGGCCTGAAGTGTAGCTGGTGTAGTTATGATGGAGGGTGGGGTCAAGACATTCAAGGTGTAATTGGTTATCAGGTCACCCACAACATTACTTGCTATACATGATATTCTCTCTTTGGTTGTGCTCAGTACTCTGTGAAAAACAAGAAAAATTACCAGAATCTTCATGTATTTCATATTGTTTGTATGTGTATTTGCGTACACAATTTGTTATTCAGTCAAAACACTGAAATAAGGCAGAAAGACAAATATTGATAACCAAAAACTTTTAAGACTCCATGTGGTCATACCTGAGTAGATGCAGTTGAGTTTTAGCTGCAGAAAATTTAATAAATTGCCCAGGGGATGTAACAGGTTGATCATCTACTATCCACTCAATACTTGGCTTTGGTGTCCCTTCCACTGGACATTCTAAGGATGCAGCACGGTTCACTAGCACTACAAAAAGAAAGGTTGCACTCATTCTAGTGTTTATATATAAAGGCTAATGACATATAACTGTTTGATGCTATTCACAATATCTAACATAAATTTGGCTACAGCAATTGATAATACAGTTTATATCTATAATATGTATGACTGACCTTCATAACTGGATAAACACTATGATGATGAACAAAACATTAAGTTTTAGCAGTCAAAATACCTGTGTGTTCTGTCTGTGGCTTGTGTGTAAGGGTTGGTGGTGCGAGCACAGTCACATCAAAGTCATATTCTGCAGTGCCTGCAGCATTACTAGCAACACATGTGTAGTGGCCACTATCATGGGTATCCAATGACATCAGGTGCAGTCGTCTGCCATTAGTAAGCCAATATGAGTCATAAAGACCACATATTAAGGGTATCAGACATCAGATAATATTGATTTAAAGATGAGACTTTCTAAACATAGATAATATTGATTTAAAGATGAGACTTTCTAAACATAGCTAGCAAGGTAAAGGTATAATACCCTCTTGCCAAGATACCACACTGGACCGCAGAATCAAATGGCAAAACCATCTTGTAAAGGCAAAATGATTATCAAATCATTCTGTGACCAATTAAAAGTTTCTAGCACATGAAAAACAATGTGGACAACAGATCTTCTGCTTCTAAACCCATTATAACATGACAGCACCTCCAATTTGGTCCTTTCAACCTCAACATGAATTATATTAGCTTTACCATGAAAAAACATAAGCACTAGGTAGAATGGACATGTATAACTCTAGCTGAATCACAAGCATATTACACATATCTCTGACACTCATTCTCTCCAGAAAATCCCATCAAGGAGGTGGCCACGACAAAAGTCTCCACTCATCCCTTTCCTTAAATGCTTCCCTTATGCTATTCCATGTATTCTTGCCCCATTTCTCTCTCTCCAGTACTCTTACACTCTATATCCGTATGTCACTGATAGTCTTCCTCTCACACAAACTTCTTTAATCATTCTATCATAAACTCACCTTGTAAATTCCCCCTCTTACATTCTAACAAAGCATAACTTCTTCAATCATTCTATCTTACACTCACCTTGTAAATTCCTCTTCTTGCATTCTAACAAAGCATCTGCCAAAATTGTAGTTTTTCATTACAAAACAAATTACCATGAAGACCAGTGAAACTAAGCAAAATACAAATGTATAACCAAATCCTCAGAAACAGAAATGATTAGTGAACATTTTGCAAATAGAAGCATATATAAATATATCCTGCTGATTTTTCTATGGCATTTTCTCCATTGCAATCCTTAAAATAAAATTATTACAAAATCATAATTGCCATCACCTACTTGTCATCATGAGTCAGATGAGATTTGCCAGGTGATGGGGTGATCATCTGTCCATCCTTAAGCCATAAGACTGAGGGGATAGGGGTTGCTGTAACATCACAGAACAGGTCGAGGTCAAGCTCATCCACACCTAACACATCCTTCTCATATTCTGAGTCCTGTAAATATTGTTGTAAATAATGTAATAATATATATGTGGATATGTGACAAGTTTTATCAAGTGTAAGTTCTATTTCTCTATCTCTTATCATTTGTTCTTTCTCAGTATGAACACTTGTTTGAAGGAGATGAAAAACAGTGAACCATGTTGAATTAATGATGACAGAGGACAAATATAAGAAATATGGAAAAAGTAAGATGTTAAGATACATAAGAAAAAGTCTAATTCTACGTACCACAATGAATCATAGAAGCATGAACTAGTGACACCTTTACCACACTGTGCTTACTTACAAAGTCTTATTACTTATAGTTCGAATGATATGTCATAAGAGTAGTCTAAAAATATAAAAACAGTAATCTTCAAGCTCTGTTTCACTACTGATGAAAGAGAATCATACCCAATTGTGTTAAACAATGACACCAACATATGTTTGAAAACAAAAATATACAGGAAGTTGTTGGCCTAATGGAATGCTGAGTGAGTGAAAGCAAGGGCTGTGGTTGGCATGACTGACTCCTTGAGATAAGAAGGGAGGTAGGGGAGGACATGAAGGTCTTGTGTTTTGTTTGTCTTGACCTTGGTATCACACTCTACTTTGTACCCTGCTCTTACCACTAGCCAGAGGGAAATGGGAGGGGAATTTGATACCTTTCATAAATCCTTCAGTACAATGTGATGATTTTCTTGCATTCATACAACCTACAAAAAAAGGTAATGGTATAGTCTAAAACCTACATCCTAGAATTAAACTATCAAACAAATGTTCATATCACTATCAAGAGAAAATCATATTAAGACAAAATCATATCAATTCAATACAGAACATCATTGTGCTCATTTACCACTTTTCTGTATCATAACAATGACTACTGTTTTAGAATTTAAGAAATAATTATATAAACTGTATAAGATGATCACGAATATGATGTATATCTAAGTGTGAAGTACTGTGGTACAATGGCAGTGATTCACTCTGAACTAGCGAGATCAATCAACTTGGAATGGCCACCATTAAACAAGCAGAGTACATACATCTCATGGATTTCAGGTAGGTTGGGTGCACAGTTGCAAGATTGGCAGAAATCCAGAAGTTTTATATGACGTATATCTACCATATGAAAACAACTCCTTATGGGACCCTGGTACCATTTCCAGGTTGTGGGAGGGTTGAAAAACTATTTAGGATGGATAAACTTTTTTTGTTATATTTTGAAATAAGAAGAAAAATTGTGTATCATGACTTCTATAAAAAAAAAAAATCACTATCAAAAGAATAATACACTAGGAACCTTAGCTCCCTCTCCTACTCTATTACTCATTTCAGGCTCCATGTTTCCATCCACTGCCTTATACAATGCACTGGTATATAAAATTTTCACCGATTGTGTAACCACAAAATGTAGGAAAGAGTTTTAGTTTTATGAAATATCTCTCTTTCCCTATTTGTTGTGATCTCTTAAGTTATCAGGTTATTTGGTACACACACACACACACACACACACACAATGGGCAACTTGGTTGCGAAATTCTCCCCATTACACACAAATAGTAATCACACACACAGAAAAAAAATAACTATTTCTATGATATGAATTTTGATTGTATACATCTCTAGCAAATGTTTTGAAAGTTACAACCAGTTCTCTAGTACCAAAATGCCCAAGAGGAGTGATGAGCAAAATTCAGCATGCACTGCTTTCATAATTGCATTCACGAAGTAAACTGACACCCTGAAAAAAAGGCCTTTCTGTACAGTGAACATACACTGTTCCATGAGGGTGGTGTAATAATGGTGAGAAGTGTGGTTAAGTTAGTGGTACCAGCAGCATTAGCAGCTAGGCAGGTGTAGTTCCCGCTGTCCACTGACTGGGCTCTTGGGATGGTCAAATGACGACCTTGATTGTCAATGTTCACATCAGATGTGAAAGAGGACAGCAACACTCCATCCTGAAACAAGTAAAAAGGAAAAATTGTAAGATGTTTACACCGCCTAATACATAAACACTCAATATATAAGGCAGCAGGTTGTAGAATGAAACTGCCCATGGAAGTTCTACGTTCCTGGCTATCAATAAAGTGGTGCTCAGAACCACCTTATACCTGCTGTGTCATGACTGCTAATCTTACTTTATATTCTATGTTCCTATCAATTTTGATTACTCTGTTCATCATTTAATGGGTGAATATGATTAAAACTAATCTCATACATGTGACTTTTTATCTTTTCCTTACAACCAACAAACATTTTATTTCATACCTAATTTTCAACTACACCTTTTTCTTTCAAATTAAGGACTGTCCTCAATGTGACTAGAGCTTATATCATAACAAAGAAGCCTGTATGTATGTATGCTTGAATTTATATGTCTTCAGACACAAAATAAGTATAACCCTTATCAGCAGCACTGGCTGCAGAGTCCATCTTGATATGCTCATTAGATATAAATTTATAATAAGAGTCCTTTATGAAATGAAAAAGTGGCATCTGAAAGCAAGATCTATATTATATTAAGAAGATTATCTAAATATCTTTTTATTCACCAAGTCCACTTCTAAGAGAGGTGGAGGTTAGTGAGGCTGACATTTATAACAGCTCTAGAGAAGAAGTAAAGATCAAGAGAATTTATTTGTTTCTTTCTATTTAACTTAGATTCACATCTACTCTTATTTCGATGCCGGTAGTGATAAATATGAATATTAATCTAGGTAAACACATTAAACACTAAGAGTGAATGATGAGAGAAAGAGAAAATTAGATACAGTTGTGATACAATTTCCCCCATGTCAACAAATATGAATATTAATCTAAGTAAATACATTTAACACTAAGAGTGAATGATGAGAGAAAGAGAAAATTAAATACAGTCGTGATATAATTTCCCCCATGTCAACAAATGCCAAGTTAATTAACTTATTTTTCACAATTCTCATTTCAGCCTACATCACTTTCCTCACCAAGTGATACACAAGATAGGTGTTCCTCCTCATCACTTAGGTCATCCCATATTTTAAATATTTTCTGCTGGGCCACGGTGTATGTATGACCTGCTGGCTGATGTCTGTACACCTGCAATATGGTTCCAAGGATACAGAGGACAAAAGAATTTTTTCCCACACCTTCCTAACAGTGGAAGAGACATCTACAGGCTACTGATGGTATAATCAAAGGCAGGAAATACAAGTGTTATGTGACAGTCGGAGCCACCTCCTATAGGATTGTCAGATGACGATGAAAGCCATTTAGAGACTAATGAAATTAATAATCTTATTCTTTCTGAAACTTTGAATGCATGACTCACCTTCAACAATGAGCCTAAGATGAGAAAAAATAAAATGATATACAGATAAAAAGACATGCATATAAAGAAAAGGGCAACATTTTATGCCCATCTTAAGAACTGGTGTAGGCATATCATCAGTCAGCCTGATGAACATGAATACTTATAAAAGAAACTATGGTTTGGTAAAACCAATTGTACATGATTAACTGATGTTTGTTTAGCCAGACTTCTTGAAATCATTTTTCAATCTAGCACTGACAAAACAGTGACTGTTAACAGCGACTAAAAGACATACATTCTAAACAATTTCATTCATATTTCCCATGTTCCCTTGACTATTGTAATGTACTGTTTTCATATAGCACAACCAAACATTGCCATATACAGTATATATGCTGAGTTTTCTTCTCCTAATCAATGTCACAGACACTCTATAAGTGATTAAGATTATCATGATAATGTTATAAGGCCATCCTGATTTGGTGCCATATATTTTGAAGTAGTATAAGTTCTAACCATATAATGTATAAATTCATGTTATCAGTGGCCCCTGAAACAAACCTTGAGCCAAGATATAGATGGAGGAGGGTCAGAAACAATGAAACATGTGATGGTAACTGGTCGATTAACTATGACAGACTTCTCCACCACAGGGCTGTCCAGGTCCAACAATCGTGGAGCAACTGTGAGAATACACAAACATTTCATAAAATACTTGAAAATAGATGACAAGTAATAACTTAACATTTCTATATACTTTACTTTCAAGTTTGAAAATCTACACAAGATTTACAACACTGACAATAAAATAGCCTTAACCCTCTTAATGCTAACACAGGAAAACATCCCACTTCCCTCAAGTGCAGATGAGGAGACAAAAATAAAAAGTGAGAAAAGAAAATCTCATTTTCACTGTAGCAGTGAACAGAGTACTTCTTCCTGATAACAATAATGTAGGATTCATTTAACTGCTTATGGTTATGCCACCACTTTAAGACAGTATAAAAGAAGTGACAAAAGCCCAACAGTAGAGCCATATGTACGATTATGATACTGCAATTTTCTCAAATCAATATTGCACGAAATGAATAAGATTTATAATAAAAAAGTCTATGTAACCTTTACTGGAGTTTACTTCCCTGCTGAAGCTAAGGGAACAGAAGGAAGAGCTGTAGCAAATGATGAAAAGATATGCAACAGGCTGATTGAGCAATTCTGAAGTATTTACACAGTGAAATAATATTTTCTAATGAGAAATAAGCTGTACAAAAATGTGTTTCAGAAGAACATGGGAGTCCTGGGTGAACTGTGGACTGACTACCACGGCCAGGATTCAAAACTATATGGGTTCAACCCCTAGCAGTTTGTAAATGTGCCATTGAGTAATACTAACTGCTACATTATGGAAGGCCATTTACTCCCAACACTTACATTGCTAAATCAACAGATGCAATTCAGTATAGAGAAAAAATTTACATCAGTCCTAGAAATAGCACCAGGAACAGATGATGTGCCTTTCTTCACCTGTTCCTGGCACTACTTTATCAAAGCAAGAAAAGGCAACCAAGTATGAAAAAGAATAGAACAGAGATATGTGCTTGATAGAGGTAAAATGCATGCTTTTGTTAATATGTACTACTTAAACTGGTCTTGGGTGTCCATAGAAGTGTTTATGGGGTACAAGTGCAGTATTTTCTTCCCATATCCTCTTATCAACAAATATCCACTTATTCTTAACCAAACAATTTTCTGGTCAATATCACTGGTCCTCCTAAAAAAATTTTGAAACTTCATCATCTAACAAACAGTACTACCTTACATTTCTCCCTATCAACCTGCTTTCTTCTCATTCCAATCTTGCCCTTAAATGTGTGGCAAGCTCCACTGCTATAGAAGACTTCATTTTAAAAACATATTTCTATTTCTTACAATTCAAATACCAAACACTGGCTTCATTTGCATGAATACTTGGTTAAAAATGCTGATGTTTCTCAAAAAATGTCAAGGTTTGCAGCATTTTTACATGAATATGCATTGTATGCAGACCAAAATATCTCAGAATGACTAAGCACAGATCATCCTACTTAAATATGGGATACAGATTATGAAATATGGACAGATACATAATGTATCTTCCCTTCAGCATCCTACCCACCAACAAAACTTTTGGTAATTCATCATCAACTTACCGCTGAATTTTAGGATACTGCAGTGAGATCAAAATATACTATGGAAAAAGAAGAACAAAAGAGCATTTTGCTGACCCATAACATGGAGAGTGAAATCCTGCTCTACAGTGCCAGCCTCATTGGTTGCCAAGCAAGTGTAGCGTCCATCATCATCCTTGCTAACATTGGTTAGCAGCAGTCTTCGAGGATCCCTTAAAAATATAATTACCAATGATGTTTATTGTATGACCTTGGAAAATAAAATACTCATAGTCTTCAAATGAAATGTTCAAAAAATCAAATACTATGTATCTGCATCATGGTAAATTCATCAACAATACATAAATACAACTTACAGGGCAGTAAAGCTTTGCTGCATAATATTAGCATCCTTCATCCAAAGAACTGAAGGAGCAGGTATGGCATGAACAGGGCAGAAGAACTCTGCATTATCACCAGCAGCCACATGCAGCACCTCCTCTATCTCTTCCAGAATACGTGGTGGAACTAAACCAAATGTAATGCTCAGTGAATAATAGTCAATTGTGTTTGCAAACATATTCATAATAGTGTATCCAGAAGAGCACTGAAACAGTAAATATGAAAATTACATGTTTTAATGAAAATTTGAAGACAAGTCTAAGGAAATATTTCATTAATCTATCTTCTATCATCATCACTCCATTATTCCCAATTCCACGGAGTACATATGGTAAACAGAGAATCCAAACATCACAGACATATTCACAACTCATGCCCAGTGTGCTAAAGCAAAATATATTCTGCTGAGAAATACAAAAGGTAACTTATCTACATCTTAGTAAAATATATCATGTGAGGACATGATGAGAAAGAAAAATATGACAGGAAAAAGTAGGAAGAAAGTGACTGAAAAATACAAAAATCAGTAGTAAAGTTGAGAGTAAAGTTCCTATATCATAAAATTAAACTGTTTCAGAGAGCTTACATGAAATTCATCAAGCAGTACTGTGGATAGAATAAAAACACAGATTTCAGTCCCAGCTATATCGAGAAAGTTATCCTAAATGATACATTATGATTTAATCTCCCTTACTGGCAGCCACATCAGAATTTGGTGAAATTAGTTACATAAACAAAGGTTCAGGATTAAGGTATGTACAGGCTATCTTGTCTGTACAACTTGTCTGTACAAAACGAAAGCCTTTGTTGTCCATCATTAAACTAGCAAGAGAGTTGTTTCCAGATTATTCAATGTCACCCAATCCATATGTTTAATACAGTACCCAGAAAAATTGTTCTAGAAAGCTTCAGACTATTATCAATGGATGTTCGAAGTATGAAAAAAGAAATCTTTTTCTGAAAAGAGGAATAAGAAGGAAGGGAAAACTAAATGGGTGTTCACAGTGTTCCACTTACAGTAAAGAAATGGTTTTTCATTCTTCAAAGCCCACATTTCTCATCAAAAAACAGAGACAGCATACCCACATGAAGAAGGAGGAATTTGAGGAAAAAAACCTAAGGAAAATTACAAAAAGGGCCTACAATCAATAACAACTAACTCCCAACCAGGGCCATCCTCTGCATTTGCAAAGTAACATTTAAAAGATTAACCAAATCTACACGTTGACCACGGATATTTCTCAAATGATCAAAAGTATGAGAGTTAGTTATTTTCTAAGAGGAAAGAGACATGCACAATATCTAAATGTGTTTATACCATGGACCTCGAGGGTAAAGTTGAGGAAGATTACACCAGCCTCATTGACGGCTAAACACGAGTAGTTGGCAGCATCTTTTTCCGTTACTTGCAGCAGCTTCAGGTCCCTTCCATCTATGCTCAAATGTACATTTGGGTCATCTTCTTCAAGTGGGCTGGCATTCTAGGTAAAGCACATAAATTCATGAGGAAGAATTGCACATATTATCTCATACAAAAATCTACTTTAGAGAATCTAGAGAAGGGAAACCAAGATGGTACTAAAATTATGAGAGCTGAGCCAGCCAAAATTACAAGCTGAGATATACAAATCTAATCACCATGGAGGAGAGAAGGGTGAGGGGAACATGAGTATACCTTTCAAATTTTAGAATCAGAAGTAAATCAAAAGTGAACAGTTCTTCATGAGATGCAATGCAAAATAACCAGGGGTTATAAATGGAGCTAGGTATGATGCTCTTTAAGTAGGATCTAAAAGTAGTTTACTTTACTTCACAAGGGATTTGCAACTCAGATTCTGATGGCCTTTTGAATCCCATCTTGGGGAAAAAAAATTCAAGCTTTAGTTAACGTACTGATTGGTGCTTATGCTTTTTATCTACATAAATGAACTTCATATCATAAAACTGGTAAGGAAAAGTAATTCAAATTTATCATTTTCAATTTACAATAACTAATTTTTTCTCTCTATTTAGGAAAACCATTTATATATATTTGCATGTGTGGACGTGTATGTATATACATGTGTATGTGGGTGGGTTGGGCCATTCTTTCGTCTGTTTCCTT
>JAUUDZ010081551.1:0-20149 GCA_032361705.1 Panulirus versicolor
GAAGTCCACTGGCTCACGTGGCTGCCAGTGGACTTCATCTCTAATCATGGAGGTTAGTGAATTCCGTCTCCAGAAGTGTCGGCAGGTGGATTGCATCGAAAGACATGAATGTCAGTGGACTCCATCTCCTAACACAGAGGCCAATGGACTCCGTCTCAAGACATTGAGTTCAGTGGAATCCATCTTAAGAAAGGGAGGCCAGTGGACTCCATCTCCGTACATGGAGGCCAGTAGACTCTATGTCCACACATGGAGTTCAGTGAACTCCGTCTTCAGACTTGGAGACTAGTGAACTCCGTCTTCAGATATGAAGCCCGATGGAATCTCTCTCCAGACATAGAGGCGAGCGGACTCCGTGTCCATAATGGAAGGTCAGTGCACTCCGTCTTCAGTCATGCATACCTGTGGATTCCATCTCCAAACAAGGAGGCCAGTGGACTCCGTCTCCATATTTGGAGGTCAGTGGACTCCATATCCAGACGTGGAAACAAGCGGACTCCGTCTCCAAACATGGAGGCCACTGGACTCCGTATCCTGACATAGAGGCCACTGGACTTCGTCTCCATACATGGAGGATAGTAGACTCCGTCTCCAGATATTTCCAGCGGTTGAAACCATCTCTAGATATGAAGGCAAGTAGACACCTTCTCTAGACATGGAGCCCAATGGTCCCCATGTCCAGACTTCCAGGGGACTTCGTTTTCAAGCAAGGAGGGCAGGAGACTTCATATCCAGACATGGAGGCCAATGAACTCCATATTCATAGATTTTGGCAATTTAACTGCATATCAAGATTAGGAGACTACTTGAATCCATCTCCAGACATGGAGACCATTAGACTTCATTTTCTATCATAGACGCAAAGGGAATCCGCTTCCAAAATTAGAGGACAGGAACTCCTTTTCTAGACATGGAAGCCACTGGACTGCCGTTTCAAACATGGAGGCGAGAAGACTTCTTATCCAGACATAGAAACCAGACATGGAGCTTATGTGACTCCGTCCTCAGACAGGAATGCTAATAGATACCATCTCCAGATATAGAAGTCGGAGGACTTTGTCTACAGATATGGAAGCCAGTGGACTCCATTTCCAGGCCTGAAGGCCAGTAGACTCCATATCCAGACTTGGAGTCCACTGAACTCCATCTCCAGAAATGGAGACCATTGAACAGCATATCAAGATGTGAAGGCCACTATATTCCATCTCCACATATGGGGGCCATAAGGATCCATCTCCCGAACTGGATGTAAGTGGACCCAAATTCCAGATTTGGTTACCAATGGACTCCGTTTCTTCTTATGGAAGCCGCTGGACTCCGTCACCGGACATGGTGGCCAGTGGACTACATCACCAAACATAAAGGCCAGTGGACTACGTGTTCAAACATGAAGGCCAGTGGACTCCATCTTCAGCTATTGAAGCTAATGAGTTCCGTTTCCCTATATGGAAGTAAGTGGCCTTCTTCTCCGGACTTGAAAGCCAATGGGGTTGGGCTCAAGACGTGTGTACCAATGTACTTCGTCTCTACACATGGAGGCCAGTGGAATCGATCTCCATTCATGGTAGCTAGTGAATTCCGTCTCCAGAAGTGTAGGCAAGTGGATTGCATCTAAAGACAAGAAGGCAAGTGGACTTAGTCTCCAAACACAGAGGCCATTGGACCACGTATACCGATATGGAGACCACCGGACTATATCTCCAAACATTGAGTTCAGTGGAGTCCGCCTCAAGAAAAGAAGGCCAGTGGACTCAATCTTCAGACATAGAAGCAAGTGGAATCCATCTCCAAATAGGGAAATCAGTGTACTCCGTCTCCAGACATTGATATCAGTAGACTCCATCTCCAGACAAGTAGGCTAGCGGACTGTGCACCTTGACATGGCGGCTAGTTAACTCTGTGTCCATATATGGAGGCCATTGAAATCAGTGTCCAGAAATGAAGGCCAGTGGACACCATTATTAGGCATGGAAGCCACTGGAATCCGTTCAGAGACATGGAGTTTAGTAGACTTCGCATCCTGACATGTATGCCACTGGCCTCCATCTAGAGAAATGGAGGTCAGTAGACTCCGTTTCCTTATATAGAGGTCACGGGACTACAACCCAAGACAGGAAAACCAAACACGGAGGCCACTGGACTCCGTATCTTGACATGGACGCCACTGGACTCCGTCTCCAGACATGGAGGACAGGTGACTCCATCTTTAGACATGGAGTTAAGCAAACTCCATGTCGAGATATGGAGGACAATGCACTCTTATGTTCAGACTTCGAGTGTAGTGGACTCCGTCTCCAGAAATGGAAGCCAGTGGACTCCTTTTCCAGGCATGGATGCCAAGAGACTCCATATCCAGACATGAAGGACGCTGAAGTCCTCTTTCAGAGATTTTTGCGATTAAACTCCATATCAAGGTATGGAGACTACTTTCCTCCATCTCCGTCTCCAGACATGGAGATTAGTGATCTCCGTCTAAAGATATGTAGGCCAGTGGACTCCGTCTCCAAACATAGGGGCAAGTGGACTCCGTCTCCAAACATAGGGACAAGTGGACTCCGTCTCCATATAGGAGGTCAGGTTACTCCGTCTATAGACATGGAAACCAGTGGACTCCGTGTCGAGACATGTAAAACAGTTGACACCATCTCCAGACATTGAGGGAAGTAGACTCCGTCTCCATATATGGAAGCCAATGGACTCCATGTTCAGACTTCGAGGATAGTGGACTCCGTCTCCAGAAATGGAACACAGTGGCCTCCGTTTCCAGTTATGGAGGCCAGTAGACTCTTTATCCAGATTTGGAGGCCATTGGTCTCCGTATGCAGATATGGAGGCCATTGAACTCAGCACTAGACAAAGTTTTCTTACATGGAGACCTGTTGAATCCATCTCTAGATATGAGGCCATTGTACTACGTCTCCAGACATAAATGCTATTAGAGACCTTCTTCAGATTTGGACGTCGGCGAACTCTGTCTCCAGCTATGGAGACCACTGAACGCCGTCTCAAGGCATGGATGCCAGTAGATTCCATATCAAGACATAGAGGCCACAGGACTCCATCTCTAGACATGAAGACCATTCAACTGCATATCAAGATATGAAGTCCACTACACTCCATCTCCCGACATGGAAGTAAGGCGACTCAGAATCCAGAATTGAAAGGTAATGGGCTCCATATACTGAAGTGGAGGCCACTTGACTCCGACTCCAGAAAATGAGATCAGTGGACTCGGACTCAAGAAAATGAGGCAAGTGGATTCTATCTCCAGACAAAGAAGCCAGTACACTCAATGTCCAGTGATGGAGTTTAGTCTATTCCGTCTCCAGACTTAGAGGTTAGGGGACTCCTTCTTCAGATAAGAAGGCTAGTGGACTCATTCACCAGACATCGAAGAAAGTGGGTTCCGTCTCCATATAGGGAAGTTTATATACTTCGTCTCCAGACAATGAGGCCAGTGGACTATATCACCAAACAAAGATGTCAGTAGACTGCGTATCCTGACATGGAAACTTGTTGACTCCATTTCCATATATGGAGGTCATTGAAGTCAGCGTTCAGAAAGGAGGCCAGTGGACATAGTCTCTCGTTTTTCAAACCAGTGGTCTCCATATCCAGACATGGAGTAAAGAAGACTTCGCATCCTGACGTGTAGACCAGTGGCCTTCATCTCCAGTGTACTACGTCTTCAAATATGGAAGCCAGTGGACTCCGTTTCCAGGCAAGGAGGCCAGTGTGCTACATCTTCAGACATGTAGGCCAGTGGAGTCCGTGTTGAAACAAGGAGGCCAGTAGACTCTATTTCTAAATAGTGAAATAAGCTATTGTATTCCGTTTCCGGATCTGCATGCCAGTGGCCGTCGTCTCCAGACCTAAAGACCAGTGGGGTCCGTCTGCAAACATGGAAGCCATTATACTTCATCTTTTCACATACAGGCTAGTGGACACCATCTCCAGTCATAAGAGCTAGTAAATTCCGTCTCCAAAAGTGTCCGAAAGTGGACTGCGTCTCCAGACATGAAGGTCAGTGGACTCCATCTCCGAAAACGGAGGCTAGTAGACTCGGTATCCTGTCATGGAGGACTCTGGACTCCGTCTCCAGGCATAAATTTTAGAGGACGTCGTCTCAAGAGAGGTAGGCCAATGGATTCCATTTCCAGACATGGAGGCAAGTAGACTTAGTGTCCAGATATGGAGTTCAGTAGACTCATCCTCCACACCTGGAGATTAGTGGACTCCGTTTTCATATATGAAAGTCATTGGACTCCCTCGCCAGACATAGAGGGAAGTGGACTCCATCTCCATATGGGGAGGTCAGTGTACTCCGTCTCCAGACATGAAAACCAGTGAACTCTATATCCAAACAAGGAGGTAAGTGGACTGCGTATCCTGGTATATAGGCTAGTGGACTCCTGTCTAGATATGGAGACCATTGAAGTCAGTGTCCAGAAATGGAGGCCAGTAGACACCATCATTAGGTGTGGAAGTCACTGGACTACGTTCAGAAACAAAGTTTCATAGATTTCACATCTTGTCATGTAGGCCACTGACCTCCATCTCGAGATATGGAGGCTAGTCGACTCCGTTTCCCTATATGGAGGTCACAGGAATCCATCCCAGACATGAAAACCAAACACGGAGGCCATTGGACTCCGTATCTTTACATGGAGGCCACTGGACTCCGTCTCCAGACATCGAGTAAAGTGGACTCCGTGTCCAGACATGTAGAGTAGTTGACTCCATCTTCAGACATGGAGGTAAGTAGATACCGTGTCTTCAGAAATAGAAGCCAGTGGACTCCTTTACCAGGCATGGATGCCAAGAGCCTCCATATCCAGACATGGAGGACGCTGAAGTCCTACTTCAGAGATTTTTGCAACGTAGACCAGTGGACTTCGTTTCTAAAGATAGAGGCAAATGGACTCCGTCTCCAGATATGGAGGCCAATGGACTCCATGTTCAAACTTCGAGGATATTGGACTTCGTGTCTAGAAATGGAGCCAAATGACCTCCGTTTCCAGTTATAGAGGCCACTAGACTATGGAGGCCAGTGGTCTCTGTATGCAGGTATGGAGACCATTGAACTCAGCTTCTTGATATGGAGGCCATTAAACTGTTTCATTACATGGAGACCTGTGGAATCCCTCTCTAGACATGACGTCATTGGATTCTGTCTTCAGACATAAATGCTATTAGAGACCTTCTCCAGATTTGGACGTCGGGGAACTCTTTCTCCAGATATGGAGACTACTGGACTCCGTCTCAAGGGATGGACGCCAGTAGATTCCATATCGAGACATAGAGGCCAGGGGACTCCATCTCCAGATATGAAGACCATTCAACTGCATATCAAGATGTGAAGTCCACTACACTCCATCTCCCGACATGGAAGTAAGGGGTATCAGACTCCTGAATTGAAAGGCAATGGACTCCGTATACCGACATGGAGGCCACTGGACTACGACTCCAGAAATTGAGATCAGTGGACTCGGACTCAAGAAAATGAGGCAAGTAGATTCTATCTCCAGAAAAGGAAGCCAGTAGACTCAATGTCCAGTGATGGAGTTTAGTAGATTCCATCTCCAGACTTGGAGATTAGTGGATTCCTTCTTCAGATAAGAAGGCCAGTGGACTCATTCACCAGACATCGTGGAAAGTGGGTTCCGTCTCCATATAGGGAAGTTTATATACATTGTCTCCAGACAATGAGGCCAGTGGACTATATCACCAAACAAAGATGCCAGTAGACTGCGTATCCTAACATGCAAACTTGTGGACTCCGAGTCCATATATGGAGGTCATTTAAGTCAGCGTCCAGAAAGGAGGCAAGTGGACTTCGTCTCTAATTTTTCAAGCCAGTGGTTTCCGTATCCAGACATGGAGTATAAAATACTTCATATCCTGACATGTAGGCCAGTGGCCTCCATCTCCAGTGGACTCCGTCTTCAAATATGGAAGCCAGTGGACTCGGTTGCCAGGCAAGGAGGCCAGTGGGCTACATCTTCAAACATGTAGGCCAGTGGAGTCCGTGTTGAAACAAGGAGGCCAGTAGACTCCATCTCTAGATATTGAAATAAGCTATTGGATTCCATTTCCAGACCTGCATACCAGTGGCCGTTTTCTCCAGACATAAAGACCAATGGGGTCCGTCCTCACAGATGGATGCCATTCCACTTCGTCTTTTCACATACAGGCTAGTAGACACCTTCTCCAGTCATAGTAGCTAGTGAATTCCATCTCCAAAAGTGTCGGAAAGTGGACTGCGTCTCCAGACATGATGGCCAGTGAACTCCATCTCCGAAAACGGAGGTAAATAGACTTGGTATACTGACATGGAGGGCTCTGGACTTCGTCTCCAGACATTACGTTTAGTAGACCTAGTCTCAAGACAGGTAGGCCAGCTGATTCCATTTCCAGACATAAAGTCAAGTTATCTCCTTGTCCAGATATGGAGTTCAGTAGACTCAGCCTCCACACCTTGAGATCAGTGGACTCCGTTTTCATATACAGAGGCCATTGGACTCTCCCTCCAGACATAGAGGGAAGTGGACTCCGTCTCCATATGGAGAGGTCAGTGTACTCCGTCTCCAGACATGGAAAATAGTGAACTCTATATCCAAACAAGGAGGTATGTGGAATGTGTATCCTAGTATATAGGCTAGTTGACTCCTGTCTAGATATGGGGGCCATTGAAGTCAGCGTCCAGAAATGGAGGCAAGCGGACACCATCACTAGGCATGGAAGCCAAGGGACTCCGTTCACAGACATGGAGTTTAGTAGATTTCGCATCCTGACATGTAGGCCACTGGCCTCCATCTCGAGATATGGAGGCCAGTAGACTCCTTCTCTTTATATGGAGGTCACGGGACTCCAGCCCCAGATATTAAAACCAAACACAGAGGCTATTGGACTCCGTATATTGACACAGAGACCACTGGACTCCGTCTCCAGACATCGAGGAAAGTGGACTCCGTGTCCAGACATGTAGAACAGTTAAATCCATCTTCAGACATGGAGGAAAATAGACTTCGTGTCCAGATTCAGAGGCCAATGAACTCTATGTTCAGACTTCGAGGGTAGTGGATTCCGTCACCAGAAATGGAAGCCAGTGGACTCTTCCAGGCATGGATGCCAAGAAACTCCATATCCAGACATGGAGGACAGTGAACTTCTACTTCAGAGATTTTTGCAATCAAACTGCATGTTAAGGTATAGAGACTACTTTCCTCCATCTCCGTCTCCAGACATGGAGATTAGTGAATTTCGTCTGAAGATATGGACTTCGTCTCTAAAGATAGAGGCAAATGGACTCCATCTCCTTATATGGAGGTCAGGTAACTCCATCTATACACATGAAAACCAGTGGACTCCTTGTACAGACACGTAGAGCAGTCTATACCATCTCCAGACATTGAGGGAAGTGGACTCCGTCTCTAGAAATGGAGGCCAAAGGACTCCGTGTTGAGACTTCGAACTCCGTCTCAAGAAATGGAGCCCAGTGGCCTCCGTTTCTAGTTTTAGAGGCCAGTAGACTCTTTATCCAGATATGGAGGCCATTGAACTTAGCGTCTTGATATTATGGCCATTAGACTAAGTTTCCTTCCATGAAGACCTGTGGAATCCATCTCTAGATATGAGGCCAACGGACTCCGTCTCCAGACATAAATGCTATTAGAGAACTTCTACAGATTTGGACGTCGGTGGAATCTGTCTCCATGTATGGAGACCACTGGACTCCGTCTCAAGGCATGGACGCCAGTAGACTCCATATCGAGACATAGAGGCCACAGGACTCCATCTCCAGACCATTCAACTGCATATCAAGACATGAAGTTCACTACACTCCATCTCCCGGCATGGAAGAAAGTCGACTCAGACTCCAGAATTGAAGGACATTGGACTCCCTATACTGACATGGAGGCCACTGGATTCCGCCTCCAGAAATTGAGATCAGTGAATTCTTTCTCAAGAAAATGAGGCCAGTGGATTCTACCTTCAGACAAGGAGGCTAGGAACCTCAGTGTCCAGACATGGAGTTTGGTAGATTCCCTTTCTAGACTTGGAGATTAGTGGACTCCGTCTTCAGATATGAAGGCCATTGGACTCATTCACCAGACATCGAGAAAAGTGGGTTTCGTCTCCATATAGGGAAGTTTATATACTACGTCTCCGGGCAATGAAGCCAGTGGACGATATCACCAAACACAAATGCCAGTAGACTGCATATCATTACATGGATCCTTGTGGACTCCGTGTCCTTATATGGAGGCCAATGAAATCAGAGTCCAGAAAGGAGGCCAGTGGACACCGTCTCTAATTTTGGAAGCCAGTGGACTCCGTATCCAGACATGGAGTCTAGTATACTTCACATCCTGACATGTAGGCCAGTGTCCTCCATCTCCAGTGGACTCCGTCTTCAGATATGGAAGCCAGTGAACTCCGTTTCCAGGCAAGGAAGCCAGTGGGCTACATCTCCAAACATGTGGGCCAGTGGATTCCGTGTTGAAACAAGGAGGCCAGTAGAATCCATCTCCAGATATTGAAATAAGCTAGTGGATTCGGTTTCCAGATCTGCATGCCAGTGGCAGTCGTCTCCAGACCTAAAGACTAATGGGGTCCGTCTGCCGAAATGGATAACATTGGATTTCGTTTTTACACATAGAGGACAGTGGACACCATCACCAGTCATAGGAGCTAGTGAATTCCGTCTCCAGAAGTGTAGAGAAGTGGACTGCCTCTTCAGACATGGAAGCCAGTAGACTCCGTCTCCGAAAATGGAGGCCAATAGACTCCGTATACTAGCATGGAAGATTCTGGACTCCGTCTTCAGGCATTTAGTTTTGTGGACTCTGTCTCAAGAGAGGTAGGACAGTGGAATCCATCTCTAGACATGGAGGCAAGTTGACTCAATGTCCAGATATGGATGGAGTTCAGTAGACTCCGTCTCCTCACCTTGAGATTAGTGGACTCCGTTTGCACATAAGGAGACCATTAGACTCCCTCTCCAGACACAGAGGCAAGTGGACTCCGTCTCCATATGGGGAGGTCAGTGTACTTCGTTTCTAGACATGGAAACTAGTGAACTCTATCTCCAAACAAAGAGGCAAGTTGACTGCGTATCTTGATATGTAGGCTAGTGGACTCCAGTCTAGATATGGAGGCCACTGAAGTCAGCGTCCTGAAATGGAGGCCAGTGGACACTGTCTCTTAGATTGGAAGATATTCGACTCTGTACAAAGAAATTTTGTATTAATAGACTTTGAATTCTGACATTTAGGGCAGTTTTCTCCATGTCCAGATATGGAGGCCAGTGGACTCCGTCTCCATATGTGGAGGTCGATGGACTCTGTGTACACTCATGGGCTCCGTGTCCCAAGGTGTAGCGCAGTCGATAACATCTCCAGATATTGAGGCAAGTATACTTTCTCTACAGATATTGAGGCAAGTAGACTCCCTCTACAGATATGGAGGCCAATGGACTCCCTGTTCAGACTTTGAGGGTAGTGGACTCCTTCTCTAGAAATGGAAGCCATTGGATTCCGTTTCCAGGCATGGAGGCCAGTAGACTCCATATCCAGACTTGGAGGCCACTGGACTCCATCTCCAGACATGGAGACCATTATATTGCATATCAAGATATGAAGGCCACAAAACTCCGTCTCCACATATGGAGACCATTAGGTTCCACCTCCCGACATGGATGTAAGTGGACTGAGATTCCAGAATTTTAGGCCAGTGGACACCATCTCCAGTCACAGGAGCTAGTGAATTCCGTCTCCAGAAGTGTAGGGAGGAAGACTGCATCTCTAAACATGAAGACCAATGGACTGCGAGTTCAAACATGGAGGCCAGTGGACTCCATCTCTAGTTATCGAAGCTAATGGGCTCGGTTTCCCAATATGGACGTCAATGGCCTTCGTCTCCAGACTTGAAGGCCATTGGGGTTGGGCTCCAGACGTGTGTGCCAGCGTACATCGTCTCTAAACAAGGAGGCCAGTGGACTCCATCTCCATTCTTGGTGGCTAGTGAATTCTGTATCCAGAAGTGTTGGCAAGTGGATTGCATCTAAAGACATGAAGGTCAGTGGACTCAGCCTCCAAACATGGAGGCCAGTGGACTTCATATACTGATATGGAGGCCATCGGACTCCATCTCCAAACATTGAGTTCAGTGGAGTCCACCTCAAGAAAAGGAGGCCAGTGAACTCAATCTCCAGACAGAGGCAAGTGGACTCCATCTCAAAATAGGGAAGTCAGTGTACTCCGTCTCCAGACATTGATACCTGTGGACTATATCTCCAAATAAGTAGGCTGCTGGACTGCGCACCTTGACATAGCGGCTAGTGGACTCCGTGTCCAGATATGGAGGCCATTGAAGTCAGTGTCCAGAAATGGAGGCCAGTAAACACAACACTAGGCTTGGAAGCCACTGGACTTAGTTCAGAGACAAGGAGTTTAGTAGACTTCGCATCCTGACATGTAGGTCACTGGCCTCCATCTCGAGGTATGGAGGCCAGTAGACTCCGTTTCCTTATATAGAGGTCACTGGATTCCAACTCCAGACATGAAAACCAAACACGGAGGCCATTGGACTCCATATCTTGACATGGAGGTCACTGAACTCCGTCTCCAGACATGGACGACAGTGGACTCCGTGTCCAGATATGGAGGCCAATGCATTCTATGTTCAGATTCAAGGGTAGTGGACTCCGTCTCCAGAAATGGAAGCCAGTGGACTCCTTTTCCAGGCATGGATGCCAAGAGACTCCATATCCAGACATGGAGGCTACTGAACTCCTCCTTCAAAGATTTCTGCAATTAAACTGCATATCAAGGTATGGAGAATACTTTCCTCCGTCTCCATCTCCGTCTCCAGATTTGGAGATTAGTGAACTCCGTCTAAAGATGTGTAGGCCAGTGGACTTCGTCTCCAAACATAGAGACAAGTGGACTCTGTCTACATATATGGAGGTCAGGTTACTCCGTTTACAGACATAAAAACAGTGGACTCCTTGTCCATACATGTAGAGCAGTCTATACCATCTCTAGACATAGAGGGAAGTGGACTCCGTCTCCAGATATGGAGGCCAATGGACTCCATGTTCACACTTCGAGGATATTGAACTCTGTCTCTAGAAATGGAACCCAGTGGCCTCCGTTTCCAGTTAGAGAGGCCAGTAGACTGTTTATCCAGATATGAAGGCCTTTGGTCTCGATGTGCAAATATGGAGGCCATTAAACTCAGCTTCTTGGTATGGAGGCCATTAGACTAAGTTTCCTTACAAGGAAACCTGTGGAATCCATCTCTAGACATGAGGCTATTGGACTCCGTCTCCAGACATAAATCAGAGACGTTCTCCAGATTTGAATGTAGGTGGACTCTATCTCCAGATATGGAGAGCACTGGACTCCGTCTTAAGGCATGGACGCCAGTAGACTCCATATCGGGACATAGAGGCCACAGGACTCCATCTCCGGATATGAAGACTATTCAGCTGTGTATCAAGATATGAAGTCCAATACACTCCATCTCCCGACATGGAAGTAAGTGGACTCAGACTCCAGAATTGAAGGCCAATGGACACCGTATACTGACGTGGAGGCCACTGGACTCCCCCTCCAGAAAATGAGTTCAGTGGACTCCGTCTGAAGAAAATGAGTTCAGTGGACTCCGTCTGAAGAAAATGCGGCCAGTGGACTCTATCTCCAGACAAGGAGGCCAGTAAACTCGGTGTCCAGACTTGGAGTTCAGTAGATTCCGTCTCCAGACTTTGAGATTAGTGGACTCCGTTTTCAGATAAGAAGGCCAGTGGACTCATTCACCAGATATCGAGGAAAGTAGGTTCTGTCTCCATATATGGAAGTTTATATACTCCGTCTCCAGACAATGAGGCCAATGGACTATATCACCAAACAAAGATGCCAGTAGACTGCGTATCCTGGCATGGAACCTTGTGGACTCCGTGCCCTTATATGGAGGATACTGAAGTCAGCGTCCAGAAATGGAGACCAGTGGACACCGTCTCTAGTTTTGGAAACCAGTGGACTCTGTATCCAGATATGAAGTCTATTATACTTCTCATCCTGACATGCAGGCCAGTGGCCTCCATCTCCAGTGGACTCCGTCTTCATATATGGAAGCCAGTGGACTCCATTTCCAGGCAAAGCGGCCAGTGGGCTATATATCCAAACATGTAGGCCCGTGGAGTCCTTTTTAAAACAAGGAGGCCAGTAGATTCCATCTCTAGGTATTGAAGCCAGTGGGTTCCATTTCCAGATCTGCATGGCAATGGCCGTCGTCTCCAGACCTAAAGACCAATGGGTCTCTCTGCAGACATGGATGCCATTGGACTTCGTCTTTACACATAGAGACTAGTGCACACCATCTCCAGTCATAGGAGCTGGTGAATTTCGTCTCCAGAAGTGTAGGAAAGTGAACTGAACTCCAGACATGAAGAAAATGCGGCCAGTGGACTCTATCTCCAGACAAGGAGGCTAGTAAACTCGGTGTCCAGACTTGGACACCGAGTTTACTGGTCCTACTGACATGTAGGACTCTGGACTCCGTCTCCAGACAGTGAGTTTAGTGGACTCCGTCTCAAGAGAGGTAAGCTAGTGGATTTCATATCCAGACATAGAGGCAAGGAGACTAAGTGTCAAGATATGGAGTTCAGTAGACTCCATCTCCACACCTGGAGATTAGTGAACTCCGTTTTCATATATGGAGGCCATTAGATTCCCCCTCCAGACAGAGGCAAGTGGACTCCGTCTCCATATAGGGAGGTCAGTGTACTCCGTCTCCAGACATGGAAATCAGTAAACTCTATCTCCAAACAAGGAGGGAAGTGGCCTGCGTATCCTGACATATAGGATAGTGGACTCCTGTCTAGATATGGAGGCCATTGATTTCAGCGTCCAGAAATGGAGGCCAGTGGACACCGTCTTTTGGCATGGAAGGTACTCGACTCTGTACAAAGAAATTTGGCCTAGTAGATTTCGCATACTGACATCTAGGCCACTTTCCTGCATGTCCAAATATGGATAACAGTGGAATACGTCTCTATATAGGGAAGTCAATGGACTCCGTCTACTGAAATGGACTTCGTGCCCAGAGATGTAGAGCAGTCTAAAACATCTCCAGATATTGAGGCAAGTAGACACCGTTTACCGATATGGAGGCCAATGGACTTCATAATTAGACTTCGAGGATGGTGGCCTTCGTCTCCAGAAATGGAAGCCAGTAGACTTCGTTTCTAGGCATGAAGGCTAGTAGACTCTATATCCAGATATGGATGCCAGTGGATTCCGTCTCCATATATGGAGGCTATTGGACTCCGTCTCCAGATATGGAGGCCATTGAACTGAGTCTCTAGATTTAGAGGCCATCTAGACATGGAGACCACAGAACTGCGACTCCAGACATAAATGCCATCAGCCACCATCTCCTAATAGAGACATCGGTGGGCTCTGTCTCTAAATATGGCGGCTAGTGGACTCCAAGTCAAGGCACGGAAATCAGTGGACTCCGTCTCCGGATTTCGAGGCTATTGGACTCCGTCTCCAGATATGGAAGCCAGTGGCCTCCGTTTCCAGGCATGGAGGCCAGTAGACTCCATATCTAGATATTGTGCCACTGGACTTAAGATCTAGATATTGGTACCAATGGACTCCACCTCCAGAAATTCAGACCATTGAACTGCATATGAAGATTTGAAGGACACTATACTCCGTCTCTGTTTATGGAGGCCATAAGGTTCCATCTGCCGATATAGATGTGAATGGACTCAGACTTTAGAACTGGAGGACATTCGACTATGTATACTGATATGAAGGCCACCGGACTCTGTTTCCAGACACTGAGTTCGGTCGACTCCGTCTGAGGAGAGAGAGGCCAGTGGACTCCATCTCTAAACAAGGAGGCCAGTGGACTGCGTATCCTGACATGCAGGCTACTAGACTCCGTGTCCATATATGGAGGCCATTTGAATCAGCGTACAGAAACGGAGGCCAGTGGACACCGTCTCAAGGCACGGAATCCAATGGACTCCGTATCCAGACATGTAGTTTGGTAGAAGTTGACATGAAGGATATGGCCTCCATCTCCAGATATGGAGGCCAGTGGATTCCGTCTCCAGACGTCGAGGATAGTAGACTCCGTCTCCAGATATGGAAGCCAGTGGACTCCGTTTCCAGACATGGAGACCAGTGGTCTCCATATCTACACATGGAGGCCACTGGACTCCATCTCCAAATATGGAGACCATTGAACTGAATATCAAGATATGAAGGCCATTATACTCCTTCTCCACATATAGAGGCCATTAGGCTCCATCTCTTGACATGGATGTAAGTGGATTTAGACTCCAGAATTGGAGGAAAGTGGACTCTTCTTGTGAAAGCCGCTGGACTTCGTCTCTAGGCACGGAGGCCAGTGGACTACATCTCGAAATATGGAAGCCAGTGGAGTCCATATACATTCCGTTTCCAGATATGGAGGTCAGTGGCCTTCGTCTCGAGTCTTGAAGGCTAATGTTGTCCGTTTCCAGATATGGATGCAAGTGAATTTCGTACTTGGAGATTAGTGGACTCCGTTTTCAGATATGGAGCACGATGGAATTCTCCAGACATAGAGGCGATTAGACTCCGTTTCCATATAGGGAGGTAAGTGCACTCCATCTCCAGAAACAGATACCTGTGGACTCCATTTCCAAACAAGAAGGCCACTAGACTCCGTCTCCATATTTGGAGGTCAGTGGACTCCGTATCCAGATGTGGTGGAAACCAGTGGACTCCGTCTCCAAACATGGAGGCTAGTGGACTCCGTATCCTGACTTAGAGGCTACTGGACTTCTCAAGACATGGATGACAGAAGACCCCGTCTCCAGATATCTACAGCAGTTGGCACCATCTCCAGATATGGGGGCCAATAGTCCCCATGTTCAGACTTCCATGGGACTGGACTCAGTCCCATGGAAAGAGAAGCCATGGAAAGAGAAGCCAGTGGACTCCGTTTCCAGGCATGGAGGCCAGGGAACTCCATATCCATATGTGGAGGCTAATGAACTCCATATTCAGAGATTTTGGCAAATTAACTACATACCAAGATAAGGAGACTACTTGAATCCATCTCCAGACATGGAGACCATTAGACTCCATTTCCTGACATAGACACAAGTGGAATCAATTTCCAAAATTAGAGAACAGAAACTCCTTTTCTAGATACGGAAGCCGCTGGACTGCCTCTTCAGACATGGAGGCCAGAAGACTCCTTATCCAGACATGGAGACTAGTGGAGTCCCTCACTAAACATGGAGGCCTTGTGACTCCGTCCACAGACAGTAATGCCAATAGATAACATCTCCAGATATGGAAGCCAGTGGACTTCTTTCTAGGCCTGGAGGCCAGTAAACTCCATATCCAGACATAGAGTCCACTGAACTCCACCTCTAGTCATGGAGACCATTGAACCGCATATCAAGATATGAAGGCCACTATAATCCTCTCCACATATGGAAGCCATAAGGATCAATCTCCCGAATTGGATGTAAGTGGACTCAAATTCCAGAATTGGTGACCAATGCACTCTTCTTATGGAAGCCGCGTGACTCTGTCACCAGACATGGTGGCAAAAAAATCCCTATCCAGACATGGAGGCTAGTGGATTACATTTACTCTAGTAAATTTCGCATCTTGAAATGTAGTCCAGTGCCATCTCCAAATATGGAAACTAGTGGACTCCGTCTCCATATATGGAGGTCATTGGATTCCGTCTCCAGACGTGGAAACCAGTAGAATCCGTCTTCAAACTCGGATGCCACTGGACTCCGTATACTGACATGGAGGCCAGAGGACTCCATCTCCACATATTGTAGCTAGTGGATTCCGTTTCCAGATATGAAGGTCAATGGCCTTCGTCTAAAGCTTTGAAGGCCAATGGGGTCCGTCTCCAGATATGGATGCTAGTGGACTTTGTCTCTACACATAGATGCCAGTGGACTCCATCTTTAGTCATGGAGACTAATGAATTCCATCTCCAGAAGTGTAGGCAAGTAGATTGCATCTAAAGACATAAAGGCCAGTGGACTCTGTCTCCAAATCCGGAGGCCAGTGGACTCCATACTGACATGGAGGCCACCGGACTCCGTCTCACGACATTGAGTTCAGTGGAATCCGTCTCAAGAAAGGGAGGCCAGTAGACTCCATCTCCAGATATGGAGTCCATTAGACTCCGTGTCCAGAAATGGACTTCAGTGGACTCAGTCTTCAGATATGGAGGCCAGTGGACTCCCTCCCCAAATATAGAGGCAGGAAGACTCCGTCTCCATATAGCGAGGTCAGTTGCACACCGTCTCGATATAGCGAGGCCAGTTGTACTCTGTCTCCACATAGCGATGCCAGTTGCACTCAGTCTCCAGACATGGATACCAGTGGAATCTATCTCCAAGCAAGGAGGCCAGTAGACTGCGTATCCTGACATGGAGGCTAGTGGACTCCGTGTCCAGATACGGAAGCCATTGAAGTCAGTTTTCAGAAAAGGAGGCCAGTGGGAAGCGGCCCTAGGCGTGAAAGCCAATGGACTCCGTATCAAGGTATGGAGGCTAGTAGATTTCGCATCCTGACATGTAGTCCAATGGCCTCCATCTCCAAATATGGAAGCTATTGGGCTCTGTCTCCATTATGTGGAGGTCAGTGGATTCTGTTTTCAAACATGGAAACCAGTAGACTCCGTCTCCAAACACGGATGCCAGTGGGCTCCGTATACAGATGTGGAGTCCACTGTACTCTATTCCAGATATGGAGACCATTGATTTCAATATCAAGATATAAAGGTCACTATACTCCGTCTCCACTATGGAGGCCACTTGGCTCCAACTCCCGACATGGACGTGAGTAGACTAAGACCCCAGAGTTAGAGGCAAGTGGACTTCATCTCTTCTTATGGGAGTCGCAGGACTGCGTCTCATGATATGGAGGCGAAAAGACTTCCTATCCAGATATGGAGACCAGTTGACTACATCTCCAAACATGAAGGCCACTGTACTCAGTGTTCAAACATGGAGGCCAGTGGACTCCATCCTCCTACTGAAGCTAGTGGATTCCATTTACAGATAAAGGAGGTCAGTGGCCTTCGTCTAAAGACTTGTAGGCCAATGGGGTCAGTCTCCAGATATGGATGTCAGTAGACTTTGTCTCTACTCATGTTGACCAGGCGACTCCATCTCCAGTCATGGGCGCTAATGAATTCCGTCTCCAGAAGTGCAGGGAAGTGGATTCCATCTAAAGACATGAAGGCCAGTGGACTCCACCTCCAAACACGGAGGCCAGTAGACTTCTTATACTGACTGACATGGAGGCCACTGGACTCCGTCTCAAGACAATGAGTTCAGTGGAGTCCGTATCATGAAAGGGAGGACAGTGCACTCCATCTCCTAGACATGGAGTCCATTAGACTGGGTATCCAGACATGGAGTTTAGTGGACTCCGTCTCCAGACGTAAAGATCAGTGGACTCCGTCTTCAGATACGAAGGCCAGTGGACTACCACTCCAAATATAGAGGCAAGAGGACTTCGTCTCCCTATAGTGAGGTCAGTGTACTCCGTCTCCAGACATGGATACCAGTGGACTCCATCTCCAGACAAGGAGCCCAGTGGACTGCGTATCTTGACATGGAGGCTAGCGGGCTCCGTGTCCAGATATGGATGCCAGTGAAGTTAGTCTCCAGAAACGGGGGCAAGGGACATCGTCTTCGGGTATGGAGACCAGTGGACTCCGTCTCTAGGCATGGAAGCCATTTGACTCCATATCCAGACATGGAGTCTGGTAGACTCCGCATCCTGACATGTAGGCTAGTGGCATCCATCTCCAGATATGGAGGCCAGCGAACTCCGTCTCTATATATGGGGGTCAGTGGACTCCCTCTCCAGACATGGAAACCGCTGGACTCTGTCTCCAAACACGGAGGCGAGTGGACTCCTTATCCTGACATGGAGGCTACTGGACTCTGTGTCCAGACATTTAGGATAGTGGACTCCGTATCCAGACATGTACAGTAGTTGAAACTATTTCCAGACATGGAGGCAAGTAGACTACGTCTCCAGATATGGAGGCTAATGGACTCCACGTTCATATTTCGAGTGTAGTGGACTCTGTCTCCAGAAATGGACGTCAATGGACTCCGTTTCCAGGCATGGAAGCCAGGAGACTCCATATGTAGACTTAGAGGCCAGTTAACTCAACTTCCTGAGATTTTGACAATTAGACTGCATATCAAGGTATGGAGGCTACTTGACTCCATCTCCAGACATGGAGCCCATTAGACTCCATTTCCAGACATAGACGTAAGCTGATCCATTTTCCAGAATTGAAGAGCAGGAAATTCCTTCTTTAGTATGGAATTCGCTGAACTCCCTCTTCTGACATGGAGGCGAGAAGACTCTCTATCCAGACATAGATACCAGTGGACTCCATCTCCAGACATGGAGGCCATTGGACATGAATGCCATTGGACTCCGTCTACAGACAGGGAAGCCAGTGGACTCCGTTTCCAGGCATGAAAGACAATAGACGCCAATCCAGACATAGAGGCCACTGGACTCCATCTCTAGACAGGGAGACCAATGAATTGTATAATAAGATATGAAGGACAATACACTGCGTCTTCACATGTAGAGGACACTAAGCTCCATCTCCCATCATGGATGTAAATGGACTCATACTCCAGAATTGGAGGCCATTGGACTCCGTCTATTCTTATGGAAGCCGCTGGACTACCTTCCACACATTCTACAACGCTCCCAGAACCTTCGCCCCTTCTCCCACCCTGTGACTCACTTTCGTTTCCATGGTTTCATCCGATGCTAAATCCACTCACTGATATCTAGAACACTTCACTCTTCCAGTTTTTCTCCATTCAAATTTACATCCTAATTAACTTGTCCCTCAACCCAACTGAACCTAATAACCTTGCTCTTCTTCACATTTACTCACAGCTTTCTTCTTTAACACACTTTACCAAACTCAGTCACTAACTTCTGCAGTTTCTCATCCGAATCAGCCTCCAGCGGTGTGTCATCAGCGAGCAACAACTGACTCACTTCCCAAGCCTCTCATCCACAACAGACTACATACTTGCCCTTCCTTCCAAAACTCTTGCATTCACCTCCCTAACCACCCCATTCATAAACGAAAAAAAACAACTATGGAGACATTACGCACCCCTGCCGCAAAACGACATTCACTGGGAAACGATCACTTTCCTCTCTTCCTACTAGTCCACATTTCTTATATTATTATACTATTCTAGCAACTTACCTCCCACGCCATATATTTTTAATACCATCCACAAAGCATTTCTATCAACCCTATCGTATGTCTTCTCTAGATCCGTAAATATTGCATATGAATCCATTTGTTTTTCTAAGTATTTCTCACATACATTCTTCAAAGCAAACACCTGATCAATAAATCCTGTACCACTTCTGAAACCACACTGCTCTTCCCTAGTCTGATGCTCTGTACATGCCTTTACCCACTCCATATAATTTCCCTGGAATACTCAACAAACTTATACCTCTGTGATTTGAACACTCATCTTTATCCCTTTTCCCTTTGTACAATGGCATTCTGACAATCCTCAGGCACTTCACCATGAACCATACATACATTGAATATCCTTATCAACTAGTCAGCAACACAGCCACCCCTTTCTTTTTGATGAATTCCACTGCAATAACATCCAAACCCGCCGCCTTGCCGGCTTTCATCTTCCACAATGCTTTCACTACCTCTTCTTTTTTTACCAAACCATTTACACTGACCTTCTCATTCGCACACCACCTCTACCACAGCACCCTATATCTGCCACTCTATCATCAAACACATTTAACAAACCTTCAAAATACTCACTCCATCTCACTTCACCACTACTTGTTATTACCTCTCCATTAGCTCCCTGCACCAATGTTTCCATTTGTTCTCTTGTCTTACGCACTCTATTTACCTCCTTCCAAAACATTTTTTCATTCTCTCTAAAATTTGATAATACTCTCTCACCCCAACTCTCATTTGCCCTTTTTCATTTCTTGACCTCCTGCCGCTTCCGTTTATTCATCTTCCAGTCATTTGCACTACTTCCCTGCAAAAATCGTAC
>JAUUDZ010081661.1:3103-20147 GCA_032361705.1 Panulirus versicolor
TTCAAGCCCTTTAGACCATCTCCTTTACAGCCATCGGACCCTCGCCTTCAAGCCCATCAGAACCTCGCCATCAAGCCTGTGAGACCAATACCTTCATGCCCAGCAGACCTTCGCCTTTAAGCATGTTAGACCCTCGCCTTCAAGCCCTTCAGACCAACACTTTTAAGCTCATCAGACTCTCACCTTCAAGACCATCAAACAATTGCTTTCAAACTCAACAGACACCTCGCCTTCAAGCATATAAGACGCTCACCTTCAAGCACATCAGACCCTCGCCTTGAAACCCTTCAGTCCCTAGCCTTCAAGCCCATCATATGCTCGCCTTCAATAACATCAGACCTTCGCCTTCAAGCCCATGATAGCCTTGCCTTCAAGCAACATCAGACCCGAGCCTTTAGGCCCATCAGACCCTTACCTAAGTACATTAGACCCTCGCCTTGAACCCCATGAGACCCTCGCATTCAAGCTCATCAGACCCTCACGCTGAAGCCCATCAGACCGCATTCTAAGCTATCAGACCCTGGCCTTCAAGCCCATCATGCCGTCGCCTTCAAACCCATCAGACCCTTGCTTTGAAGCCCATCAGACCCATGACTTGAAATCAATAAAACCCTCTCATTTAATACGATGACACCCTCACCTTCAGGCCCTTTAGAATCTCGCCTTCAATCCCATCAGGACCTTCTCCTTCAAGCCCATCAAATACTCATCTTCAAACCCATAAGCCCTTTGGCTTCAAACCCAAAAGAACCTCGTCTTCAAGCCAATTAGAACCTCGCCTTCAAAACCATCAGCCAATCGTCTTCACACCCATAATGCCCGCGCATTCAAGCCCATCACCAGCTCGCATTCAATCCCTTGAGACTCTCGCCTTCAAGCCCAAAAAACCCTCCTTCTCAGGTCCATGAGAAACTCACTTAAAAGCCCTTCAGACCCTCGCCTTCACACCTATCAGACCCTCGCCTTCAAGCACATCAGAACCTCGCAATCAAGCCCCTGAAATCCTCACCTTCAAGCCCTCCAGACCCTTGCCTTCATTTCCATCAGACCCTCGCCTTTAAGCCAATCAGATCCTCGCCTTTAAGCCCATCAGCCCCTCGGCTTCAAGTTCATCAGACCCTCGCCTTCAGGACCATGAAATACTCTCCTTCAAGCCCATCAGCCCCTCGCTGTCACATCCATTAGAACCTCGTATTCAATCCCTTGAGACTCTCGCCTTCAAACCCATCAAACCATCGCCTTCAAGCCCATCAGACCCCAGCTTTCTAGCCCATGAGACCCTCACCTTCAAGCCCTTTAGACCATCTCCTTCACACCCATCGGAACCTTGCCTTCAAGCCCATCAGAACCTCGCCATCAAGCCCGTGAGACCACTACCTTCATGCATAGCAAACCCTCGTCTTTAAGCATATGAGACCCTCTCCTTCAGGCTCATCACACCAACGCTTTCAAGCCCATGAGACCTTCATCTTCAAACCCATCAAACAAATGCTTTTAAACTCATCAGACACCTCGCCTTCAAGCACATAAGACACTCACATTGAAGAACATTAGACCCTCTTCTCGAAACCCTTCATACCGTAGCCTTCAATTCCATCATATGCTCGCCTTCAATCACATCAGACCCTCGCCTTCAAGCCCATCAGACCCTTGCCTTCAAGCACCATAAAACCCGAGCCTTTAGGCTCATCAGGCCCTTTCTTAAGTCCATTAACCCCCTCGCCTTGAAACCCCTGAGACCCTCGCATTCAAGCTCATCAGACCGTCACGCTTAAGCCCATCAGACCTTAGCATTCTAAGCTATCAGACCCTGGCCTTCAAACCCATCAGGCCGTCGCCTTCAAACCCATCAGACCCTTGCCTTGAAGCCCATCAGACCCACGCCTTGCAGTCCAGAAAACCTTCGCATTCAATATGATGACACCCTCACCTTCAGGCCATTTAGAATCTCGCCTTCAATCTCATCAGGAGCTTCTCCTTCAAGGGCATCAAATACTCACCTTCAAACCCATCAGCCCTTTGGCTTCACACCCAACAGAACCTCGTCTTCAAGTTCATTAGAACCTCGCCTTCAAAACCATCAGCCAATCGTCTTCACACCCATAATGCCTTCGCATTCAAGCCCATCAGCCCTTGCATTCAATCCTTTGAGACTCTCTCCTTCAAGCAAAAGAGACCCTCCCTTTCAAGCCCATGAGGCACTCACCCTAATGCCCTTTAGACACTCGCCTTCACACCCATCAGACCCTCGCCTTCAAGCGCATCAGAACCTCGCCATCAAGCCCATCAGGTCCTCACCTTCAAGCCCTCCAAACCCTTCCCTTCATTTCTATCAGACCCTCGCCTTTAAGCCAATCTGATCCTCGCCTTCAAGCCAATCAGCATTTTGGCTTCTAGCCCATCAGATACTTGCTTTTAAGCCTATCAGCCCCTCGCTGTCACACCCATTAGACCCACGCCTTCAATCCCATGAGAACCTTGCCTTCAATCCCATCAGATCCTCGCCTTTAAGCCGAACAGCCCATGGGCTTCACACCCATCATACTCACGCCTTTAAGCCCATGAAACTCTAGCCTTCAAACCCATCAGATCCACGCCCTTAAGCCTATGAAACCCTAGCCTTCAAACCCATAAGACCCTTGCCTTCATTCCCATCAGTCTCGCCTTGAAGCCCAAGAGACCCTCCCTTTCAAGCCCGTGAGACATTCAACTTAAAGCCCTTCATACCCTCGCCTTCACACCCGCGAGACCCTCGCCTTCAAGCGCATCAGAACCTCGCCATCAAGCCCATCAGATCCTCACCTTCAAGCCGTCCAGACCCTTGCCTTCATTTCCATCAGACCCTTGCCTTCATTTCCATCAGATCCTCGCCTTCAAGCCCATCACCACCTTGGCTTCAAGCCCATCAGATCTTCACCTTCAACCCCATCAGATAACTGCTTTTAAGCCCATCAGCCCCTCGCCGTCACACCCATTCGACCCTCGCCTTCAATCCCATGAGTCCCTTGCCTTCAATCCCATCAGATCCTCGCCTTCAAGTCGATCAGCCCATCGGCTTCACACCCATCAGACCCACGCCTTTAAGCCCATGAAACCCTAGCCTTCAAACCCATCAGACCCTTGCCTTCAAGCCCATCAGACTCTCGCTTTCAAGCCCATCAGACCCTTACTTTCATTCTCTTGAGACTCTCGCTTTCCAACCCATCAAACCATCGCCATCATGCCCATCAGAACCTCACCTTCAAGCCCTTTAGACCATCGCCTTCACATCCATCAGACCCTCACCTGAAAGCCCATCAGAACCTCGCTTTCAAGCCCATCAGTCCCTTGTCTTGAAAACTATCAGACCATCGATTTTACGCCTATCAGACCCTCACCTTGAAGCCAATTAGACCCTCGTCTTCAAACCCGATAGACCCTTGACTTCAAGCCTATGAGCCTCTCGCACTGAAGCCCATCAGACCCTCGCCTTAAAGCCCATCAAACACTCGCCTGGAAGACCCTCAGGCTCTCGCTTTGAAGCCCATCAGGCCTTATACTTCAATCCCATTAGAACCTCGCCTTCAAGCCCATGAGACCCTGGTCATCAAGCCTATCTACCCCTTGCCTTGAAGCCCATTAGATCTTCACATTCAAGCCCATGAGACCCTCTCCTACATGCCCAGCAGACCCTCGCCTTGAAGCGCATCAGACCCTCGCCTTCAAGCCCATCAGTCCCTCGCATTCAAGCCCATCAGACGGTCACCTTCAAGTCCATCAGACAGACGCTTTCAAACTCAACAGACACCTCACCTTCAAGCATATCAGACCCTCGCCTTCAAGACTATCAGACCCTCGCTTTCAAGATTATCAGTCCCTCGCCTTCAAACCCATCAGATCCTCGCATTCAATCCCATTAGGCCAGTACCTTCAAACCCGTCAGACACCTTGCCTTCAAGTCCTTCACACCAACATAATCAAGACCATCAGTTACTATCCTTCAAACACATCTGACGCTCGCATTCAAGCCCATCATACCGTCTCCTTCAAGCCCTTCAGACACTAGCCTTCACACCCATCAGACCCTCGTCTTCAAGCCCATCAGAACCTCGTCTTCAAGCCCATTAGCCCCTCGGCTTCACACTCATCAGATCCTCGCCGTTAAGCCCATCAGACCCTCGCCTTCATGCCCATCAGACCCTTGCCTACAAGCCTATGAAACCCTCGCCTTCAATCCTATCAGACCCTCGCATTCAATCCCTTGAGACTCTCGCCTTCAAATTCATCAAACCATCGTCATCAAGCCCATGAGACCCTTGCTTTCAAGCCCATGAAATCCTTACCTTCATACCCTTTATACCATCGCCTTCACATCCATCAGACCCTCGCCTTCAAGCTCATCAGTCCCTCGCCTTCAAACACATCAGACCCTCGACTTCACGACTATCAGACCGTCACCTTAACATCCATCAGACCCTCGACATCAAGCCCAACAGACGCTTGCCTTAATGCCCATCACGCTCTCGCATCGAAGCCCATCAGACCCTCGCTTTAAATCCCTTCAGACACTCGCCTTGAAGCCCCTCAAGCTCTCGCTTTCATACCCATCAAGCCTTATCCTTCAAGCCCATCAGACCCTTGCCTTCAAGCCCATCAGATTACATTCAAGCCCATGAGACCCTCGCCTATATGCCCAGCAGGCTCTCGCCTTCAAGCACAACAGACCCTTGCCTTGAAGCCCATCAGTCCCTCGTATTCAAGCCCATCAGACTGTGGCATTCAAGTCCATCAGACAGACGCTTTCAAACTCAACAGACACCTCGCCTTCAAGCACATAAGTCCCTCGCTTTCAAGCCTATCAGACCCTCGCCTTCAAGATTATCAGTCCAGCGCCTTGAAACCCATCAGACCCTTGCATTCAAACCCATTATGCCTTTCCCTTCAAACCCATCGGACACCTCGCCTTCAAGCCCTTCACACCCACGCAATCAAGACCATCAGTTCCTCGCCTTCAAACCCATCGGAAGCTCACATTCAAGCCCATCAAACACTAGCCTTCAAGCCCATCAGAACCTCGCCTTCAAGCCCATTAGTTCCTCGGCTTCACACTCATCAGACCCTCACCCTTAAGCCCATCAGACCCTCGCCGTCAAACCCTTGAAACTCTTGCCTTCAAGTCCATCAGACACTCGCATTCAATCCTTGTTACACTCGCCTTCAAACTCATCAGACCATCGCCATCAAGAACATGAGACCCTCGCTTTCAAGCACATGAAACTCTCACCTTCATGCCCTTTAGATCATTGCCTTCACACTCATCAGACCCTCACCTTCAAATCCATCAGACCCTCGCCTTCAAGCACATAAGTCCCTCGCCTTCAAACCCATCAGACCCACGACTTCACGCCTATCAGACCGTCACCTTCATATCCATCAGACCCCAGATATCAAGCCCAACAGACCCTTGTCTTAATGCCCATCAGGCTCTTGCACTGAAGCCCATCAGACCCTCGCCATAAATCCCTTCAGACACTCGCATTGAAGCCCCTCATGCTCTTGCTTTCAAGCCCATCAGACCTTAGCCGTCATGCCCATCAGAACTTTGCCTTCAAGTCCAACAGATCCTTACATTCAAGCCAATGAGACCCTCGCCTTCATGCCCAGAAGACCCTCGTCTTCAAGCACACCAGACGCTCGCCTTCAAACCCATCTATCCCTCGCATTCAAACCCATCATACAGTCGACTTCAAGCCCATCAGACAGACGCTTTCAAACTCATCAGACACCTTGCATTCAAGCCCATCAGACCCTCGCCTTCAAGCCCATCAGATCCTTACCTCTAAGCCAATGAGACTCTCGTCTTCATGCCCATCAGACCATCGCCTTCAAGAATATCAGACCCTTGTTTTCAAACCCATTAGACACTTGCCTTCAAAGCTATCAGTCCCTAGCATTCAATCCCATCAAACCCTGGCCTTCAAACCCATCTGCCCCATGGCTTCACACCCATCAAACCCACGCGTTCAAGCCCATCAGAACCCCGCCTTCAAGCCCATCAGACCCTCGCCTTCAAGACTGTTCAGTCTCTCACCTTCAAGTCTTTGTCCCACGCCTTACAGCCCATCAGACCTTCGCCTTCAAGCCCATCAGATTCTCCCCTTCAATAATATCAGACCCTTGCCTTCAAGCCCACCAGACCCACGTCTTCAAGCCCATCCGACCCTCAGCTTCAAGCCCATGAGACCCTTGCCTTCAAGCCCAATAGACAGTCGCCTTTAGCACATCAGACGCTTGCCTTCAAGCATATCACACCCTCTGCTTGAAGCCCATCACACCCTCGCATTCAAACCCATCGGACCCTCGCATTCAAACCTATTAGGGCCTTGCCTTCAAACCCATCAGACCCTCGTCTTTAAGCCCATGAGACCCTCGCCTTCATTCCCAGCAGACCCTCGCCTTCCAGCACATCAGACTCTCGCCTTCAACTCCATCAGACCCTCGCATTCAAGCCCATTAGGCCCAAGCCTTCAAGCCCATAAGGCCCTAGCTTTCAAATCCATCAAATAGCTCGCTTTGAAGCCCATCAGACCCACAACTTCAAGCCCATCAGGTCTTCGAATTCAAGCCCATCAGACCCTTGCCTTTAAACCCGTCAGACCCTCGCATTTATGCCCATCATACATTCGACTTCAAACCCATCATACCCTTGCCTTCAATCCCATAAGACACCTCGAATTCTAGCCAATGAGACCCCGCCTTCGAGCCCATCAGACCATCACCTTTTAGCCTGTAAGACCTTCGCCTTCAAACCCGTTAGGCCCTTGCATTTAAGCACATCATGCACTCGACTTCAAACCCATCAGACTCTTGCCTTCAATCCCATGAGACACCTCGACTTATAGCCCATGAGAACCCGCCTTCGAGCCCAGGAAACCCTCACCTTTAAGCCCATGAGATCCACGCTTTCAAGACAGTTTAGTCTCTCACCTTCAAACCTATTAGTCCCATGCCTCTCAGCCCATCAGACCCTAAAATTTAAGCCCATCAGACCATCGCCTTCAAGCCCATAAGATCCTTGCATTCAAGCCCATCTGGACCTCGCCTTGAAGTCCATCAGACCCTTGCCTTCAACTCCATCAGACCGTAGCATTCAAGCCCATTAGGCCCTAGCTTTCAAACCCATCAAATACCTAGCTTTGAAGCCCATCAGACCCACAACTTCAAACCCATCAGAGCCTTGCATTTTTTAAGCCCATCAGACCCTTGCCTTCAATACCATAAGACACCTCGACCCATGAGAACCTGCTTTCGAGTCATCAGACTCTCACCTTTAAGCCCATGAGTCCCACGCTTTCAAGACCGTTTATTCTTTCACCTTCAAGCCTATTAGTCCCACGCCTTTCAGCCCATCAGACCCTCGCGATCAAACCCAGCAGACCCTCAAATTTATGCCCATCAGACCCTCGCCTTCAAGCCTATCAAACCCTCGCCTTGAAGACCCTCGCATGGAAGCCCATCTGCACCTCTCCTTGAAGCCCATTAGTCCTTACCATTTATGCCCATCAAACCCTGGCCTTGAAGCCCACCAAACCCTCGCAGTCTAGCCAATCAGATCCGCGTCGTCAAATCCATCAGACCCTCATGTTCAAGCCCATCACACCTCACTCTCCAGCCGATGAGACACTTACCTTGAAGCCTTTCAGACCCTATTCTTGAAGCCCTTCATATCCTCGCCTTCAAGCCCACGAGACCCTCGCTTTCAAGCCCATCCGATCCTCACCTTCAAGCCCATCATACTGTCGCCTTTAAGCCCATCAGACTCTTGCCTTCAAGCACATCACACCCTCGCCTTCAAGCCCATCAGACCCTCGCACTCAAGCCCATTACGCCCTTGCCTTCAAACCCATCAGACACCTCTCCTTCTAGCCCATCACACCCTCGCCTTGAAGCACATCAGACGCTCACCTATAAGCCTATTAGACCATCGTCTTAAAGCCCATCAGACCCTGGCATTCAAACCCATCAGGCCCTTGCCTTCAAACCCATCAGACACCTCGCTTTTAAGTCCATCAGACCCAAGCCTTCAAGCCCATCAGACCCTCGCCTTCAAGCCTATTAGACCTTCGAATTCAAACCCATCAGACCCTCCCCTTCAAACCCATCAGAAACTTAACCTATAAACCTATCAGACCCTCGCATTTAAGCCCATCAGACACTTGAATTCAAGCCCATCAGACCCTCGCCTTCAAACCCATGAGACAGCTCGGATTCTAGCCCATCAGATTCCTCCTTCGAGCCAATCAGACCCTCATCTTTAAGCCCATGAGACCCTCGCCTTCAAGACCCATTAGTCTCTCACCTTCAGGCCTATCAGTCCCACGCCTTTCAACACATTAGATCCTCGCCTTCAAGCCCATCAGACCCTCACCGTGAAACCCATCAGACATAACGCCTTCAAACTCTTCAGACCAACGCATTGAAGCCCATCAGACCCTTGGACTCAAGCCCATCAGGCCCTTGCCTTCAAGCCCTTCAAATCCTCACCTTCACACCCATCAAACCCTCGCCTTGAAGCCCATCACAATCAAGCCTTCAAGCCCATCAGCCCCTCAGCTTTACACCAATCAGACCCACGTCTTCAACCCCATCAGATGCTCGCCTTCAAGCCCATCAGACACTTGCCTTCGAGCACATCAAACCCTCGCCTTCAAGCCCATCAGACCCTGGAATTCAATTCCTTACGACTCTCGCCTTCAAACCCATCAAACAATCGCCGTCAAGCCCATGAAATACTCACTTTCAAGCCCATGAGACACTCAACTTCAAGCCCTTTAGACCATCGCCTTCACAACCATCAGACCCTCGCCTTAAATCCCATCAGACACTCGCCTTGAAGCCCCTCACGCTCTCGCTTTCAAGTTCATTAGGCCTTAGCCATCTTGCCCATCAGACCTCGCGTTCAAGCCCATCAGACCCTCACCATCAAGCCCGTCAGACCTTTAACCTTCAAACCCATCAGATCTTCACATTCAAGCCCATAAGACCCTCGCCTTTATGCCCAGAAGACCGTCGCCTTCAAACACATCAGACCCTCGCATTCAAGCCCATCAGTCCCTCTCATTCAAACCCATCATACAGTCGACTTCAAGCCCATCAGACAGACGTTTTCAAACTCATCAGACAACTCACCTTCAATCCCATCAGACCCTCGCTTTCAAAACCATCAGATCCTCGACTTCAAGCCCATCAGATCCTCAGCTTTAAGCCAACGAGACTCTCGTCTTCATGTCCATTAGACCCTTGCCTTCAAGCCCATCAAACCCACGCCTTCAACTTCATCAGTCCGTCGCCTTCAAGTACATCAGATCCACGTCTTCAAGCAGATCAGACCTTCGCCTTTAACCCGATCAGACCCTCACATTGAAGCCCATTCGGCCTTTGCTTTCAAAAACATCAGACACCTCGCCTTCAAACCCTTCAGACCCACGCATTCAAGCCCTTCAGACCCTCGCATTCAAACCCATGACTCATTGCCTTCAAAACCAACAAGCCCTCGCATTTTAGCCCATCATACAGTCGACTTCAAACCCATCAAACCCTCGACTTCAAACCCATAAGACACCTCGCCCTTAGCCCATCAGAACCCGCCTTCGAGCTCATGAGACCCTCGCCTTTAAGCCCATGAGACCTTTATCTTCAATTCCGATTACTCTATCACTTTGAAGCCTATCAGTCCCACGCCTTTCAGCCCATCAGACCGTCGCTTTCACGCAAATCAAACCCTCGCCTTTAAGCACATCCGACCCGTGCCTTCAAGCCCATCAGACCCTCACCTTCAAACCCATCCGATCTTTGCCTTCAAGCCCATCAGACCTTGGCCTTAAAGCCCATCAGATCCTCATCAACAACCCCATCAAACCCTTGCATTCAAGCACATCAGATCCTCGCATTCAAGCCCATTAGGCCCTTGCATTCAAACCCATCAGACACCTCTCCTTCAAGCCCATCAGACCCACGTCTTGAAGCCAATACGACCCTCGCCTTCAACCCCATCAGACCCTCGCCTTCAAGCCCATCAAACCTTTGCATTTACACCCATTAGAGCCTCGCCTTCAAGCCCATCAGAACCTCGCCTTCAAGCCCATCAGATCATCGCATTTAAACCTATCAGACCCTTGCCTTCAATCCCATCAAGCCGTCGCCTTAAAACCCATCAGACCCTTGCCTTGAAAGCCATTAAACTCTAGCCTTGAAGCCCATCAAACCCTAGCCTTCAAATCCATCAGATCCTCGCCTTCGAGCCCATCAGCCCCTCGGCTTCATACCCATCACACCCACGCATTCAAGCCTGAGATCCTCGCTTTCGAACCCATCAGGACCTCGTCTTCACACCCATCAGACCGTTCGCATTCAAGCCCATCAGACCCTCACCTTCAGGCCCATGAGACTCTCGCTTTCACACTCATCAGACCCATGCGTTCAAGCCCTTTAGACTCTTGCCTTCAAGCCCATCACACCCTCGCCTTAAAACCCATCAGACCCTCGCATTCAATCCCTTGAGACTCTCGCCTTCAAACCAATCAAAGCATTGCCCACAAGTCCATGAGACCCTCGCTTTCAAGCCCATGAAACCCTCGCCTTCAAAACGTTTAGACCCTCGCCTTCACACCCATCAGATCCTCGCCTTCAAGCCCATCAGAACCTCGCCTTTAAGCCCATCAGACCCTCGCCTTTAAATCCATAAGAACCTCGCCTTTGAGCCCATCAGATCTTTGCCTTCATGCCCATTAGACCCTTGCCTTGAAACCCAAGAGACCCTTGCTTTCAAGCCCATTGGATCCTCACATTCAAGGCCATGAGACCCTCGCATTCATCCCCATCAGATCAAAGCCTTCAAACACATCAGACCCCGCCTTCTAGCCCATCAGACCCTCTCTTCAAGCCCATCAGACCCTCGCCTTTATGCATATCAGGCCTTCGCTTTGAAGACCATCAGACCCTCGCCTTGACACCCATCAGACCCTCACCATCAACCCAATCAGACCCTCGTCGTCAAGCCCATCAGACACTCGTATTTTTTCAAGCCCATCACACCTCACTTTCAGGACCATGAGACTCTCACCTTAAACCCCATCAAACCTTCGCCTTGAAGCCCATCAAACCATTGCCTTCAAGCCCATGAGACCTTTCGCATTCAAGCCCATGAGACTCTCACCTTCAAACCCATCAGACCCTTGCCTTCAAGCACATCGGACCCTTGCATTCTACCCCTTCAGGACCTTGCTTTCAAGCCCATCAAACCCTCGCCTTGAAGCCCATCAGGCCTTTGCTTTTAAGCCCATCATCCCATCGCCTTGAAACCCAACAGACCCTCGCCGTCAAGCCAGTCAGATCCTCGCAGTCAAGCCCATCAGACCCTCGCATTGAAACCCATCATACCTCACTTTCAGGCTCTTCAGACCGTCATCTTAAAGCGCATGAGACTTTCGCCATGAAGCCCATCACACAATCGCCTTGAAGCCCATGCGACCCTCTTATTTAAGCCCATCAGACCCCCACCTTAAAGCCCATTAGACCCTCGCCTTCAAGCACATCAGACCCTCGTCTTCTAGCCCTTCAAACCCTCGCCTTCAAGCACATCAGACCCTCGCCTTAAAGCCCATTAGACCTTCGCTTTCAAACCCATCAGACCCTCGCCTTGAAGCCAATCAAGCTATCACCTTCAAGCCCATGAAACCCTCGCATTCAAGACCATGAAACCCTCACCTTCAAGCCTTTCCGACCCTTGCTTTCAATCCCATCAGACTCTCGCCTTCAAGCCCATCAGACCCTCTCCCTGAAGGCCATCAGACCCTCGCCATGAAGCCCATCAGACTCTCGACTTCAAGCCCATCAAGCCTTCGTCGTCAAGGGCATGAGACCCTCACCTTGAAACCCATCTAGCTCTCGCCTTCAAGCCCATCGGGCCCTCGCTTTCAAGCCCATCACACCCTCGCATTGAAGACCAGTAGACCTTCGCTATCAAGCCAATCATACCCTTGCCTTCAAGCCCATCAGACCCTCGCATTCAAACCCATTACACCTATATCTCAGGCCTATAAGACTCTTGCCTTGAAACCCATCAGACCCTGGCCTTCAAGCCTATCCTACCCTCGCATTCAATTCCTTCGGACACTTGCCTTCAAGCACATCAGACCATTTTATACAAGCCCATCACACCTTCGCTTTCAAACCCATCAGACACTCACCCTCAAGCCCATTAGACCCTCGCCTTCATGCCAATGAGACACTCGCATTCAAGCTCATCAGACACTCATGCTCAAGCCCATCAGACCTTCGATATAAAAGTTGTCAGACCCTCGCCTTCAAGCCAATCAGGCCGTCGCCTTCAAACCCATGAGACCCTCGACTTAGAGCCCATCTGACCCTTGCCTTGAATCCCATGGAACCACCGACTTCAAGCCCTTCAGAAAGCCGCCTTCATTCCCATGAGACCGTAACCTTCAAGCCCATCAGACCCTTGCCTTCAAGCTCACCAGACCCTCACCTTCACACCCATCAGACCCTCTCCTTCAACCCCATCAGACCCTCGCCTTCAAGCACATCAGACCCTCGCCTTCAACCCCATCAGACCCTCGCTTTCAACCCCATCAGACCCTTGCATGCAAACCTATTAGGCCCTTGCCTTCAAAAACATCAAACACCTCGCTTTCAAGACCTTCAGACCCACGCATTCAAGCCCATCAGACACATGCCTTCAAATCCATCAGAATCCTCACCTTCAAACCCATCAAATCCTCGCATTTAAGCCCATCATACAATTGACTTCAAGCCAATCAAACCCTCGACTTCAAACCCATAAGACACCTCGCCTTTAGCCCATTAGACCCCGCCTTCGAGCCCATCAGACCCTTGCCTTTAAGTCCTGAGTTCTTCGCCTTCAAGTCCGGTTAGTCTCTCACCTTGAAGCCTATCAGTCCCACGCATTTCAGCCCATTAGACCGTCGCCTTCAAGCCGATCAGATCGTCGCCTTCAAGCCCATCAGATCCTCACCTTCAAGCACATCAGATCCTTGCCTTCAAGCCCAGCAGACCATCGCATCGCCCTCAAGCCAATCAGGCCCTCGCCTTCAAGCCCATCAGACCTTTGCCTTCAAGCCCATCAGGCCCTCGCATTAAAGACAATGAGACCCTCGCTGTGAAGCCCATCAGACCCTCGTTTTGAAGCCCCTCTGTAACTTGACTTCATGCCTGTCAGGCTTTCCTCATCAAGTCCATCAGACCCTTGCCTTCAAGCATATCAGTTCCTCACCTTAAAGCCCATAAGATCCTCGTCTTCATGCCCATTAGACCATCGCCTTCAAGCACACCAGACTTTCGCTTTCAAGCCCATCAGACATTCGCATTAAAGCTCATCAGAACCTCATCTTCAAGCCCATCAGACCCTTGCCTTCAAGCCCATCAGACCCGGCCTTAAAGCCCATCAGACCCTAGCCGCCAAGACAATCAGACCCTAGCCGTCAAGACAATCAGACCCTCGCGGTCAAGCCCATCAGACCCTCCCTTTCAATCCCTTAAAACTCTCGTCTTCAAACCTATCAGACCCTCGCCTTGAAGCCCATCAGACACTCGTCTTGAAGCCCATCAAACTATCGCCTTCAAGCGCATGAGACCCTCGCATTCAAGCCCATCAGTCCCTAGCCTTCATGCCTATCAGGTTCTCGCATTGAAGCCTATCAGACCCCTGCCTTCACACCCATCAAACCGTTGCCTTCAATCCCATCAGACCCTTGCCTTCAAGCCCATCAGATCCTTGCCTTCAAGCCCATCAGACCCTTGCCTTAAAGCCCATCAAGTTCTCGTCTTCAAGCGCATCAGAATCTCGCCTTCAAGCCCATCATATCCTCGCCATTAAGCCCATTTAACCCTCGCCTGCAAGGCCATTTAACCCTCGCCTTCAAGCCCATGAGATCCTCGCCTTCTTGCCCAGAAGACCCTCGTCTTCAAGCATATCAAACCTTCGCCTTCAAACCCATCAGACCCTCGCTTTCAAGCCCATCAGACTCTTGCCTTCAAGCCCATCAGACCTACACTTTCAAACTCATTACAAACTTCGCTTCCTAGACAATCAAACTCTCGCTTTCAAGCCCATCAGACCCTCGTCTTGAAGCACAAGAGACCCTCGCCTTCAAGCCCATAGATCTTCAACGTCAAACCCATGAAACCTCGTCTTCATGCCCTCAGACTTACGCCTTCAAGCACATCAGACCGTCGCCTTCAAACTCATCAGAACCTCGCCTTCAAGCCCATTATACCCTCGCCTTCGAGCCTATCATACCCTCGCCTTGAAACCCATGAGACACCTCGCCTTGACGCTGGTCAGACCCAAGCCTTCAAGCCCATCAGACGCTCTCCTTCAAGCTTATGAGACCCTCGCATTGAAGCTCATCAGACCTTCGCCTTCAAACTCATCAGACACCTCGCCTTCAAACCCATCAAACCCCCGCGTTTAAGCCCATCATAAACTCGACTTCAAGCCCATCAAACCCTCATCTTAAAACCCATCAGACCCTTGCTTTCAAGCCCATCGGATACTCACATTCAAGCCCGTGAGACCCTTGCCTTCACGCCCATCAAACAATCGCCTTCAAGTCCCTGAGACCCTCGTCTTCAAGCCCATCAGACTCCCGCCTTAAACCCCATCAGACCATCGCCATCATGACAATCAGACCCTCGCGGTCAAGCCCATCAGACCCTCCCTTTCAATCCCGTAAAACTCTCATCTTCAAGCCCATCAGACCCTGACCTTGAAGCCCATCAGACACTCGCCTTGAAGCCGATCAAACCATCGCCTTCAAGCAGATGAGACCATCGCCTTCAAGCCCATCAAACAATCGCCTTCAAGTCTCTGAGACCCTCACCTTCAAGCCCTTCAGACCCTTGTCTTCAATCACATCAGACCCTCGTTTTCGAGCCCATCAAATCCTCGCCTTTAAGCCCATCAAATCCTCGCCTTCAAGCCCATCATCCCCTCGCCTTCACAGCGATCAGACCATCGCCTTCAAGCCCATCAGAGCCTTACCTTCAAATCCGTCAGACCATCGCTTTCAAGCCCATCAGACCGTCACCTTCTGATGGGCGTCATCGCCGTCATGACAAACAGACCCTCGCGGTGAAGCCCATCAGACCCTCCCTTTCAGTCCCTTAAAACTCTCATCTTCAATACAATCAGACCCTCGCCTTGGAGCCCATCAGACACTCGCCTTGAAGCCCATCAAACCATCGCCTTCAAGCAGATGAGACCGCCGCATTCAAGCCCATGAGACCCTCACCTTCAAGCCCTTCAATCAACTCAGACCCTCGTCTTCGAGCCCATCAGATCCTCGCCTTTAAGCCCAACAGATCCTCGCCTTCAAGCCTATCATCCCCTCGCCTTCCCACCGATCAGACCATCACCTTCAAGCCCATCAGAACCTTACCATCAAATCTATCAGACCATCGCCTTCAAGCCCATCAGACCGTCACCTTCAAGCTCATCAGACCCTAGCCTTCATGCCTATCAGGCGCTCGCATTGAAGACCATCAAACCGTCGCCTTCACACCCATCAGACCCTCGCTTTCAAGCCCATCAGACACTTGCCTTCAAGCCCATCTGACCCTTGCCTTCAAGCCCATCAGACCCTTGCCTTCAAACCCATCACACCCTTACCTTAAAGCCTATCAAGCCCTCGCCTTTAAGCGCATTAGGACCTTGCTTTCAAGCCCATCATTCCTTCGCCATTAAGCCAATTAAACCCTCGCCTTCAAGCCCATCAGATCCTCACCTTCAAGCCCATGAGATCATCGCCTTCATGCCCAGAAGACCCTCGCCTTCAAGCCCATCATTACCTCGCCTTCAAGCCCATCAGACCCACACCTTCAAGCCCCTGAGACCCTCAACTTCAAGCCCTTCAGACCCTTGCCTTCAATTACAGCAGACCCTCTCCTTCAAGCCCATCAGACCCTCTCCTTCAAGCCCATCAGATCCTCACCTTCAAGCCCATTAGATCATCGCCTTCATGCCCAGAAGACCCTCGCCTTCAAGCCCATCAGACCCTCGCCTTCAAGCCCATCAGACCTTCACCTTCAAGCCCATCAGACCCTCGCATGGAATCTCCTGAGACCCTCAACTTCAAGCCCTTCAGATCCTCGCCTTCAATTACAGCAGACCCTCGCCTTCAAGCCCATCACATCCTCACCTTCGAGCCCATCAGACTACGACTTGAAGCCCTTCAGACCCTCGCTGTCAAAGCCATCGGATTCTCACATTCAAGTCCAGAGACAGTCGCCTTCATGCCCATCAGACCCTCGCCTTCGAGCACATCAGACCCTCGCCTTTTAGTCCTTCAAACCCTCGCCTTTTACCCCTTCAAACCCTCGCCTTGATACATATCAGACCCTCGCTTTAAAGCCCATTAGACCTTCGCTTTCAAACCCAACAGATCCTCGCCTTGAAGCCCATCAAGCTATCACCTTCAAGCCCATGAGACCCTTGCATTCAAGCACATGAGACCCTCACCTTCAAGCCCTTCAGACACTTCCTTTCAATCCCATCAGACCCTCGCCTTCAAGCCCATCAGATCCTCGCCTTCAAGCCCATCAGACCCTTTCCTTAAAGGCCATCAGGCCCTCGCCATGAAGCCCATCAGACCCTCGCCCTCAAGCCTATCAGGCCCTCGTCGTCAAGCCCATCAGACGCTCGCCTTGAAACCCATCTAGCCTTCGCCTTGAAGCCCATCGAGCCTTCGCTTTTAAGCCCTTTTAGACTCTCGCCTTGAAACCCAGCAGATCTTTGCCGTCAAGCCAATCATACCCTTGCCGTCAAGGCCATCAGACCCTCGCATTCAAATTCAATACACCTCACTCTCAGGCTCAATGTGACCCTTGCCTTGAAACCCATCACACCCTGGCTTTCAAGCCCATCCTACCCTCGCATTCAGTTCCTTCAGACACTCGCCTTCAAGCCCATCAGACCCTTGCATTCAAGCCCATTAGACCTTCGCTTTCATACCCATCAGACCCTTAA
>JAUUDZ010081769.1:0-20145 GCA_032361705.1 Panulirus versicolor
AGGATATTCCCTCAAAGGCCCAGTCCTCTGTTCTTAACGCTACCTCGCTAATGTGGGAAATGGCGAATAGTTTGAAAGAAAGAAGAAAGATCCTTTAACCACCATTTTGTGATATCCAAGGCACTCAGCCACTAATGTACCCAACAAAATATGTTTCACATTAATGTTTTAAAAAGATATATGACATGGCTTTACACTGCTTGTTCCAGGAATGCCATCTTCCCATGGAATTTTTGGCATTTTAAACACTTAAGAATAGCAGTGGTAAGAAAACTGATATTGTAATTGAGGAAAATACCCCATGAGATCTTAAATTTCACAGTGACAGAGACAGTCTACTTGTTAAATGTACCATTAGTACATTCTCATGGTGTTACCAGACTGTGCATACTTTAGGTTACACATTGAGTGAAAAGTCATTAGGAGTACAGCTTGTTCAAGGACATCTCACTTCAAAAAGGTCCATCATTTCCCTTCCTCTGGAAGTAACATAACCTTGTGCTGCAGGAGCCCCTGGAAAGGAGGTCTTCAGTAATACCAGGACCCTTTCATATAAAGTGGTCCTAGGGCAATCATAGATATGCAGATAAGTACATTCAGTGGACTCATTTCCTGGTTTCCCTTTTATTTTGTGTTGTTGATGTATATAGCCATGCTTTATTTGTTGGAGCATGGTTGTGTCAGCATGAGCACTGCATAAAAGAAATTATTCTCATTTCCTGAAAATAGATTCTTTTTTTTATTTCAGTTCATCTTCCCACTTCCAAGGGATAAAGGTTATGAATTTATCCTTGCACAATTTGAGGCTCATGAAGTACATTTTACTTCTCTTATAAATTATCAGGTAAGAAATGTTGGTCTTTCAAAAGATGAGTAATTAGATAGGACATATTTGTCTTTCAAACATATCCATTATGTATTCATACGCATGAAGGTCCTCTGTAATGGTTTTTGTGTTGTGATCATCAAAATTACTGTTTGCCATTCATTGGTAGAAAATGATTAGTAGGCAGGGCTAATGATCAATACAAGTTCACTTATAACAATGCTTTTTTGAGCAAGACCTTTACTTGCTCTTTACCCATGTACCATAGTTTTCATATAAACACATGGAAATGTGGCTGATATCATTGAGACAGGTAAACACATGATGACAAAAATAAGCCACAATTATATTCACTGTAGCAGAAAACATGGCTATAATGTGCACAGCCAATGAGAGGAGGGGTGCAGGGGGTACATCATACCTGGGCCCGGGGGTCTAAAAAGGAGCCCCTGAAATTTCCTGGGATCTTAGAGAATGTTTGCATATATTGAAGACTAGCATTCACATTTTGTGTAAGCCTATATAGTTGAAATATTCTTACAGCTCATGGCATAAAACCATAATGGATAAAAGCAGGATGATTAATGGAGAAGGGAAAGGGACCCAAAAGAAACTCTGTACCTCCTGATAAAATTCTTATCTGTGAATGTTTTTTATTGATACTTATGCTTTTTGTTCACTTAGGAAGGTGATTATTTTATATAAGTTTTGGTATCCGAGGTGAATACTCCCAGAACTGTTAGATTTGTACCTGGGACCACCAGGTTTGCTATAAAGGCTGGCATATTTGCCCCATATTAACCAAATTTCTTTTTTTTTTTTACATTTTATCTTTCAATGAATACGCTCTGAATTTTTAGTTCATAAATTGTGATGAATAGATTTATGTGATAGAGTATTTAATGTTTACTTTTGAACTTATTGATTCTTGAATAACATGAAATAATTCAGATAATGCCATACCTGTTAACATTCTTCTGCCCTCTTTCAGAATCCAGTTTTTCTATGATTGTTAATTCAGTCAATGCATTTAAACCATGAGGGAGAATTTTAAGAGATTTCTTTTCAGAAACACTTGTAGAATGAAAAAAATAGTCAAACATTTTGTTCATTTCAAAGTGCAAACATGTGTGAGATTCACGTGTATTTCAAATGGAAGAGAACAGTTTAAGTTCTCATAAATGTAATTTCTCTCAGGCCTACAAAGAGAATGCCCCAGAATGTCTGACACTGGTACACTATCCTGACCTTAAAGAAGAAAGAAACATAGTCTTCATGCATGGTGAATATGACAAGAATGTAATTGTAAGTATATTTTCTGCCTTATTATTTTTCTTATTTCTTTTGTATCTATAACTTAATGCAGTTGACTGGTTGGTTTAAGTTGTCCATGCAAGCTCTACCACAGAGAAGTGTTCTTTCACCAACTGATTAATTGCTTGGTCCAGATTGTTTTGTTGTAGGATTAATTGTCTCTGTAATCAAATGTAGCAGTGGTAAGAAAACTTCAAATTATAGAAGTATAAGTTTGTTAAGAGTACCTGGTAACTTGTGTGGGAAAGTTAGGAAGAGAGGCTAAAGGCATATACAGAGCATCAGATTGGAGAGGAAGAGTGTGATTTCAGTAGAGTTTGGATCAGTTGTTTTAAGAGAATGGATCTGGAAAAATCATTTAATAAGAGTTGATATAGATGTACTGTGGAAGGTTTACAAATATATGGTGTAGGAGTAAAGCTGCAAGATGCAGCAAGAGGTTTTTATCAAAAGTATAAGGAGTATTTGTGTGTGTGTGTGTGTGTGTGTGTGTGTGTGTAGATAGTGACAAAAGTGAGTGGTTCCAGGTGAAGGTGGGTCTGCAGCAGGGGTGTTTGATGTCACCATGGCTGTTGAATTTGTGTATGGATGGGGTGTTGAGGGAGGTTAATGTAAGGTTCTTGGAGAGAGGGGCAAGTATGCAGACTTTAGAGGATGAAGGGATTTAGGAAATGAGTCAATTATTCATTGATGACACAGCATTGGTGACAGATTTGAGTGAGAAATTGCTGATATTGGTGTCTGAGCTTGGATAGCATGTGAAGGGAGGAAGGTGAGAGTAAATGTGAATGAAAACAAGGTCATTAGGCTTAATAGTACAGAGGAACAGGTTAGTTGGAATTTGACTTAGAATAAAGAGAATTTGGAGGAAATGGAGTGCTTTAGATACGTGGGAGTGGAAATAGTAGTGAGTGGGATCATGGAAGCAAAAGTGAGTTTGGGCTGGGTAAGTGGGGGGAGGGTTCAGGGAGCATTGAGGAATGTGTGGAGAGGCCATTATCTGGGGTGGCAAAAAAGGATATGTTCAAAGATATAGTAATCCCAGTAATGCACATTGACCCTAGTATACCACATTGTTCCAATTCACTCTAATCCATGCATGCCTTTTACCCTCCTTCATGTTCAAGCCTTGATTGCTCAGAATCTTCAATGGGAATTGCTGTGTTTATATTCATTATTTATTTTTCTCCAGAATGCCTTCGAAGCCCAGTTTCTGGTCAACCAGCTTCAGCTTTATTATGGTGGCAGTGACAGAGTTAAAACAGCGTTATTGGAGAAGTTTCATCTTTCACCAGAGCAGTTCAAGCACATGGAGCTTGTCAACCAGCTGGAAGAATTGGACCTAAGTGTGCTATCTAACCACAATAAGAAGTGAAGAAAACGACTGAAATTGTAAAATAACCTTCATTTGGTAATGCAAGTCTTTTTTGTTTTGTATATATTGATATAATTATATTAGTAACTGGATATTTGTTTTTTTCTGTTATATCTATTTGACCTTGTATATGCACTGATTAAAGCAATTTGCTGATCATTTCATCCACTGCAGATAATAGAATAGAATGAAATATATTGTTTATTGTGATTATTAGCAATTTATCAAGAGAATAGATTTGTTTGTATGTTCCAAGCCAAGATGATCTTATCATGGGAGTCAAGGCCAGATAAACAGCAGTGCCTAAAGAGTACCCAGGGGCCCTATATTTCTTTTGGGGTACCTTCATACTTTACCTTTACTTGCCATTACTTTTTTCTTTATCAGCCAATTGCCATTTAGGAAGAACATTGGAAGATAATATTCATCATTCAACGTTAAGGTACAGTTATATTTGGGACTGTCAGGGATGTGATTTTTCCATTTTTTTTGTAGATTCCTATTTTTCTGAACATCCAGATTGAAATTAGTGAGGAATGTGCTGCTTGGTAATTTAGACCAAGACATTTTGAACTACCTCACAATCAAGTCCACTGAAATGACCTGACACACATGGTTGACTTTGATGATGTAGTTTTTCATCTTGCTTATATGAAACTGGGGGAGGCAGTTGACTTTGATATTGCGGTTTCTCATCTTTCTTTCATAAAAATAGGAGAAGCGATTTTTAACCATTGATATCACATTGTTGTTTTTCAGGTTATTTTCATGACATCTTGGTTAGGTAATTTTTAACCTTGTCATGATTGTATTATACCTGTATTAAATTCTGATTTTTCTCATGCTTATTTGCCGTTTCCTGTGGAGCAAAGGAGTGCCAGGAGCTAACAATGGTTTCATTTGCTTACATCCACTCTCAAGCTGTCATGTATAAGGCACCAAAAAGGAAAGCCTCTCCTATATACACCCAAGCCCCACAGACCTTTTTCTCCTTACCACTTCATATGCCATGGTTCATCCATTGATACTACATCACCCAATGTATACTACATTGCTTCACTTTGCTATGTACCATGCATATCTCACACTTTCCTCCATGTGTGGGTCCCAGTCATTCAAAGCATCATTCACTTTATCAGTCCATCTCTTCAGTTTCTTCCTTCACCTTATTAACCGTACTTCTGACATGATTGTTCTTTCAATTAAAGACTTTTTTATCAGGATTTTTGAACTGTAAAAGAGGTTATGGAGAATGGTGGGGGATCTTTACATATTCAGTGCCCAGGTCCTTTGGCAGTCTTAACCAATCCTAATGGGGATATTTCAGTCAAACATTCAGTGTTTGTCCAAGTCTAAGTGAACCTTATTTCATATTGAAGGTAGGTTACAAACATAGAGTCTAATTTTGTATTGGTATTAAGAGTATAGATTTATCAGTGTTAGATACTGTAGAGCAAAAGTGATACATTGCATATCTGAATATTACTGTATCCTATAGGGTTTACCAGAAAACTTGATAGAATACAAGGAGCATGCAAACATAAAACACCATTTAGGCTAGGTGGTAGAATAATTTTGTTTTGAACTTTGAATCCCCATTTCTGGGGCATGCATAGTTCTCAAGATATAAGCCAGTGTAAATGTAAAGTTAGATTAAAGTGGAAGGGCAGTAGGAGATAATTCAAGAGTAACTGCAGGGGATTTGGAAGTTGCTATGGTTTAGGTGTTTTCTGATTCAGTGTGTCTGGTTTGCTGTATCGCATAGCAGAGAGTGTTGTTCTGGAAAAGGGAGGAGAATGAAAAATAAAATGATTAAGGAAAGTAATTAGATACATTAAGAAATGTTTGTAGTCTTTATTATGACAATGCCACTTAATATCACATTGAGTTCCTGAAAAGCTTAGAGCAGCATAGGGTATCTTTGCTAATAAGCAAAGATAAATTGAAAGTTCTTTAAAGAATTTATTTTTTGAAGAAAAGCATTTATACATAAGCATAAATCGTAATACTGACCTCTTTAAAAGCAATACAGCAATACATTGCACTGATGCTAATAAGAATTTCAGTCCCTAACATTTGCCTCTCTAAGAGTCTGCCTCTGAGATAATGCTGTATTAGCAGTAAATGAAAATCCATTTTTTTCATAAGGAAGTACCTCAGTGTTTTGAAAACAATGATTTATACTTTTCTATAAAGTTTGAAACATTATGTGCAATGTTATGAATTCAAAATCTTGTATTTTAAAGGGAAAGGTTTCATTTAAAAACCATTTAATTAGAAAGAAAGGCATTAATTCCTCAAAAATTAGATACTGACCTACGTTACATCATTATAATGGATCTGTTACATGCAGAATCTACATATATATTTCTTAAAATCAATGGCTTTGGGTACACAAGTCTTATCAGTAAAATTTGTCTTATAACATATATTACAAATTAAGACACAGCAAAGAAACATCTAAAAGTGATATACTCAGTAATGGCACTTTATGTATAAATGGAATACTACAGTATTCAGTCTTGCAAACTTAAAGCAAGAAAAACAAAATAGATTGTCCATAGTTTAGTATTCCTTTTTTTCTCTCTATGTTCAAAGCATGGTAGACATTCTTCAGCCCATGAACTTCTCATTACTTACCAATTTAATTGTCTTTATATTTCATGTTACACAGCTTAGTCTCCAGGCCTTTACCATACCTACATGTACTCTAAACACAAAAAATTCACTGTAGCTCCCCATTATTTTACTATACTTCAAAGGCACATTTCTCCAAAATACATACACCATACATTGAGCTGCATTCACAGTGATACCAATCTTTACTAAACTATGCAACAGTGAACAGCATCCTGCCTATCTTTAGGACTAAGTCTTGTCCATAGATACCTTGATTGTTGTATTACTCTACATCACAGTGTCCAATAAAACATAGCTATGGTTAATACATTCAGATACAGAACAATGCACCCTAGCTTTGTAAAACCATTGCAAAATTCTTTTTCAGTTCAGAAGAATAAATTCTTGTGCTGACACATTTTCACAGCTGTATCATCAATCACCAGTAACAATAACTGTTACCATATTCCAGTACATTGTAAATGATATGCTTTTTCATTATTTCACCACCCATATCATACTATTACTGTATACAGCAAACATCAATGATGACATGACACAACATGGCCTTACCTCAAGACCAGTTTCTATGAAAGGGACCTGGTATTACCCAGGATCCTTCTGTAGGTTCCTGCAGCCTAAGGCTGCACTACTTCTGGTTGGAGGGAAATGTAGACTCCTTTGGAGTGAGAAGTTTTTGACAGATCTGTACTCCCAGAGATATAGCATTCCCCAAAGTGACTGAGCAAAAGGGGAAAATTTCATTGTTCATGACTGAAGTTCTGTACATTAATAATAGTAAAAATATAGAAAAGAGCTGCATCAGAAGAGCCTTCTGTGGTAGCCTATTGTTATAGAATACAGCAACTTTGACAAAATGCATGATATGAACTTTAGAATACAGCAATTTTGACAAAATGCATAAGAGATGAACCTAAAGCATTTGCTTTAGAGTAAGTGTAAGCCCTACCTTTAATATGGGCAAAATAGGAAAAAGGCAACTATTGTTCAGAAGTGAAACTTGATAAATCTGTGTGTAAATAGTACAGTATGTGAAGCAATGTTCAGGAGCTGTTTTTATTTGTGTTGTTAAAATGAAGTCAGCAACCGATTGTGACTGTGTCCGTATGTATCCTTGGGCAGCCCTGAGCCGGAAATACACCTTCACCTAATATTACACCACTCTCTAGTATTAGTGTCTGACTGGTGAGTACAATCTTTTTCATTACTGTATTTCTTGTTGATATTCAGTTTTTCCAACACTTTACATTCATTTTTTGGGTTGCATTTTATGACTTTATTTGTGCTAGTGTTTGAGTAAGGTAGACATACATGCATTACAGTTTATTTTTAAAGGGACTTACTTTGATATAGATTGCAGATGCTGTTTATAAAAACACTGCTGATATTACTGATTATATTCTGCATATTACAATACTTTTAAACAAAGCAACATAACATTTGGAATAGTAGAGCCAAAAGTATCAGTTTGTAAATTTAACTCCTTTAACTTGAATTTCCTGCTAATTTCACCCTACCCTGCCTTCCATACTGAACATCCTTCCCTTGCTTCATATAGATTTGATATTGCACAATTTATCTTTAACACCAAAATTTGCTCTGCATGGGATGGTTAGTACATAAACAGGTTGAACTGTCAAGTTTTGGGCTTCAGCCCAAATTCATATTCAAACATTTGTGGTCAGTGAGGCCCAAGTGTACCTATGTTCTGTTGATTTTTTTCTTGTAAATTCTATATTATTCAAGAGGTTTTCCTTTTTGTGATATTTATCCAAATGTATAATTTTGCTTCTGAAGACAGTGCCTTTTTTTATTAGGTACTGCAATGTTGAGGTGTTCGTATTTCATAGACATGAAAGATATGACACTAAGAAGTTGCAAAGGTCATTTACAAAGCAAACAATCTAAGTGATAAATGACAGCACTTCCACACCACCCAAGTGAGGTGACTGCCACGGTGTGTAATTTATTTTCCGTGGTTTTGCCTGTAGCCCTATATTCACAAGTAAAAAATGCTTTTACTAAACAAAATACATTATTATAAGTCACTATTTACAACCATATTTACAACACATAGAATACAGATATTAGAATAAAGAGAAAACAATTACATGAACGTTACCTTGCTGATGTGGATGCTCCCAGCTCACCCACTGTTTTAGTTCTATGCTGACTTCAAGTATAATTTTGAAATAGTCAACATTACTCCAAAAATGCATGCAACTAAGACAAAAATGATACATTATGAATTATAGAATGAAATATATCCATTGGTTAATACAAGAAAAAAAATGTACCATAATGAGCTAAAACAATGTGGTTCCACCAGGCTGACAGCGCCCTCTAGCATCACTCTGGACTATCGCCTTCCACTCAAAATCTCGTTCACTCCATCTTTTCATTTCCAGTTTGGTCTCCCCCTTCTCCTTATCCCCCACCTCACTTCTGACACTTATATCGTCTTGTTAATGTCTCCTCACTTATTCTTTCCATGTATTCAAACCATTTCAGCAAATCTTTAGCTTCTCAACCACACTCCTGTTGTTACCACACTTCTTTTTAGCTTTTCTTTACTTACTCAATAAAACCACCTCGAATCTCTCACCAGTGCCATGTCATCAGTTGTTATTCAGCTTGATTTAACTTATATAAGACTGCCGGTGTAATGTTTACAAATTAAGATATTTAAGAAGTTTCTCTAGTCTTGTTTTGAAAAGATGTATGCCGTTGTATGTTTAGCATGTGACTGATTGTCTAACCTAAAGTTTTATTCCTCACATTGTACTACAGTGGAGTGGGAAGCCTTCTTAATGATAACAAACAAAAATAAAAACTCACCCAAATTGATATGACAGCATTTAAAGGTTATGAATGAATAAGTAGTTGATCATACTGATAACAGGAACATGACAGAATATCAGAAGAGTGTTTTAAAGGGGAAATTAAACATTTTTGATAGGTTTGTTGTATGAAGTAAACATCCATGTTGTTGGTCAAGTTTAACGCTGTTTGTGCAAATCACAAGTTGCTTTTTTCTCAAGTATTCTAAAATCTGCATTGTTTAATCCTTTTAAGGTTATAAAGAATTGAAGATAACACAACGAGATTGGAAAAGTTTCAACTTGATCATCCAGCTTAAGAATACAATTCATAATATGCAAAACACAGTTCTTGTGATTTGATTTACACATAATTTTGAAATATTTTGTACATGTATATACAAACCTGCCAGAATTATGCACTATCCAGTCTCGTATATCTCATCAGGAACAAGCCCCTACTAATAGTCATAGTAATAATCATCATAATAATCATAAACTGTTGACTCAACTGGAGCCTTTGGAAAGACTGGTTCAGCTACTGTAGCTTTCTTGGTTGTAGGTTTTACCTGTGGGCGACCAAGTCCTCGTCTTCGGCTACCAAAGCCACTAAGGATCTGACGAACTTCATCTGGTGGGGTATCCTCCACAGTACCTACCTCTGTGATAACAACTGATCCACCAACATAACGTAGGTCTGATGATCCATAATTTGGTCTAGGGTACTTGCTAGTTGTAGTTTCTACCTTTGGCACAGGGGCTGTGGTTACAGGTTTATGAGTGACATCATGTGGACTATGTATATTAGGAGTAGGAGTACTGCCTCGAGCACGTGACTTTACAGAGGCTGAAAGTGGTGGAGCAAATATGTGTGAGGGGGCTTGAGTTGTCTGTACATTAGGGTGTGCAGGATCCTTTGGTGGAGAATATCTGAAAGAGAAAGACAAAGCATATAATCAGTAAAATATATATCTAAGATTATCTTGTTACTTCACAAGAGTTAAAAGTCTAAGGCAATCTGAGTTACCTTTTCTCCAAATCTGACTTCAAAACTTGATCTATGCTGCATTGTTGGATATCTTTCCTTCTACTGATGTCCCTTAACACTCTCCTACCCTCAGGTTACCACAGATCACCTCATGATGACCTCTATGTGTGTTTCCTTGAAAATATTGTCTGATGTACCTAACTTGTATTACTCTTTCTGAAGATGTAATATGTGAAATCTCAGAAATTTTCTTTCTTTACTCTAGTGGGTCTTAGTGCATATGTTGTAATGTATACTAGACTGGCCTAAATCCAGCTCACCCTCCAGTCACCTTAAATGGACAGTCATTCCAAAAGAACAAAACATACTCTATTCTAGGCATCAGGTATGACATACACATAGAATTCTTTCTCCACACAAAAATGCAATACAAAGGGAGAACACATAACACTAACTTTTGCCAGATATAGACAAGAAAAAGAATCTCTTAGCATCCTCTGCCTTCACTGTCTAGAGATATGCTAAAAATAACAGACCAAAATGTATGTCTTTTCACATGTATAAGGATTCGCCTCCAGATGATTAAAGTTTAGATTTTCTGATCCCATTAAAATCAAGAATTGTTGAAAGATTAATTCTGATAGATAAATTTCATACTTAAATTCCTTGAAAACTGCAAATCTCCATTCACCCTAACATTACATACACTGCCTATGTCAAAAACAACCTTAATCATTTTACAATTACTTTCAAGATGTCACTATGCAAGAGAGTAAGAAAAGGGGTGCAGCTTAAGTTGATCATCATATTTTAGTTAAAGGGATGTACTGAGGAGAATTCATAAAGAAGATTCAGATACTGGAATTAATAATAAACATGACTGATTGAATGTGCCATGAAATGTTTTGATATCATGTCCTGTATTACCTGGATGAGCCTCTTTGTGTTGATTTAGGAGAGGCAACAGCAGGAGTTGGTTTGGCAGGTGCTACAATTCGTACTGGTTTTGGAGGAACAGCAGCAGAAGTTGGTTTGGCAGTTGTTAGAATTCGTATTGGCTTTGGAGTAACAACAGCAAGAGCTGGTTTAGAAGTTGCTACACCTGAAGGTATGAACTCAGTGGCTCTTGATGGGCCATGTACCTCAGCTGTTGCTTTAGACACTTCAGATAGTGGAGCAGGTACCCTGATTTTAGCTTCAGTTACTTCAGGTGTTGGAGCATGTTTTGTTGTAAATTCTGTCACATGTGGTGCTGGAGCAGGTTTCATGTTTCTCTCAGTTTCTTGAAGTGTTGGGACGTTTGCTATGTTTATTGTCTCACTTTCTTGAAGCACTGGGGCAATTACCAGGGTTGTGTCCTCTATTACTTGAGGCTCTGAAGCGGTTTCCATGGTCGTGGTCTCAATTACATCAGGTGGTAAGGTAGAGTCTATAGGTGTAACTGTGGCTTCTGTTGTTGTTGTTATTTTTTCTGTCACCGGAGACGAGGCAGTTGTGGTTGTTTCATCAGTTACTGGTGGTGAATCAGATGTGGTTCTAGTGATGGAGGTTTGTTGAAACCGAGGACCTGAGCGAAATCCAGGACGGAACCTCAGTTTTCTGCTAGCATTGCCTCTTCCTATTTGCCTGAAATGATGAAAAAATTGTTTTCTAGTTGTTTATTGAATATTTTTGGCATGGAAATGTGATTATACACAAGATGAGAATGATAAAAGATGAGTCATTATGAAGAATGGCATAGATAAATCCATGTAATAAAGGTAAGTAGAAAATAGAGAAATATCCAAAGACTTCTTTGTTTTGCTTTGCTCAAATAATGTTATTGTATCTTTTGAAAAGAAAAAGAATAGACAAGTATGATTTTTTATTTTATAATGAGTTATCTTGAAATTAGACTACTATTTACATGCCCATACCACTGAAGAGCTAAAGTATATAGTTAAATACTTCTTGTCATCCACTGTTATATCTCCCTCAAATTTCCACATTCTGACAATTGTCCGCCTCCCTAACTCAGCATTAAGCCCTTTAGAAATCAGTCTTAAGCACCGGCATCTTGTTTAGAAATTCATCCTTTCTCAGCCTATGACTAACATAAATTCATTTGAATGTGCTTTTCATGGTGTTACCAGACTCCATCTACTTGAAGTTACTCTGCAAGTGAAGAGTCGCCTGTCGCAAGGTTATCATTATAAGTACAACCTCACCAACGAACTTCTTATTCCAAAGAAGTCCATCATTTCCCCACTACTGGAAGTAGAGCATCCTTGAAGCTGCAAGAGTTCCCAGAAAGAGCTCCTGGGTAAAACCAGGATCCTTTCTTAGATGAGGACCTTCATGTAATTATGAATGAAATAAACCATTATTGCCTGTGTGACAAAGGCCTTGAATTGCAAGTGTTTCCAGGTACATTATACCATAAACAGCAAAATTAGGCCCTATACACAAAGGAATACCACTAACATCAGTAACTATGTATCACTCTATAACTTGCTAATACATGTAGATCTCCAGTGCAAATCTTGAAGAATCATACATAGTAGCCCTTCTTATTATATTAAGTGCTTTTAACAGGGTACAGCATTGGGTGGATCTCATTTCCGAACTTTCCTTCCTCTCTTTGTTATGTCATATCTAGCTTCCCTTTGGTTGATGTACCTCTGAAGATGTTGGTGGATCAAGCTCTCCCCTTTCCCTATGAACAGCAGTCTCTCAAGGTCCTGTCCTGTCTCCTACTTTCTTCTTCCTTTTTACGAGTGATATCTGGCTATCAAAAGACAACAGATTACTGATGATATTACTACATTACATTGCTTGCTTCAGATCATTCTCCATCATCTCTCACTCGATATGTATCTCATCTCAATGGAGAAGACAGAATCTGGATAAGTTGAATGTCAAAAACCCAATATTTGCCCATATCTCTCTGAAACCTTGTACAACGCTCATATCTTTTGATGGATCTGTAATTTCAACACATAACAATGAATATAGTTCCACAGTAATGGCCTACAGAACCTCACATTATAAAAACAGCTAAGTATGCCTCTAAAAAACTAGTTCTGTTTAGATATAAATTCTCTTCTAAACAGTTCCTCCATTTGTAAAAAGGTTTGATCCATCCCTGTGTGGAGTACTGCTTGGACATCTATGGAGGTTCTACCTCTCCATTCTTACTAGACAGAGTTGTCTGAAGCAGTTTGACTCATCAACACTTCCAGTGTAACTTTACAACTTTACCCACCCTCCTCATACCACAATGTTGGTCCAATTTGTTTTCTATAGGTATTTTTTTGGTTTTTGCTCCCGAGAGCTGGATGCTTGTCTGCCCTCGTTAGTCAGAAAATGTATTCTTAGGCAAAGTGCTGCATCCCATAAATACTGTGGAGCCATTGGCAACTCAAGGGTAGACTATTTTGACATCTGTTTCTTTTCCTACACCTTGAAACACTAGAACACTAGAACACCTTGAAACACTAGAACCCCCTCATGTTTTTCTAACAACTTTAACCTGGCCGATTTATAGAGGCAGGTTTTCTAGTTCCTCCTCAATTCTCAGCATTTTTTCCTCTTCTCTTATTTCTCCTCATTAACCCAATTCATTTTTCGATTAAGATCAAGACTTGATGTGAACTTTTATCCGTGACTGGAGTCTCTAACTCTAAAAAGAAAGTCACAATGTAACCTCAGCAGATAGTAAAGGGCATCAATAACCCTACCAATAAATGTAAGAGTATATCAAGTTAGTGTTTTAGGCATTCTCTTATTTCCCATTTGCATAAATGGGAAATTTTCAATGTTAGTTGAAGATATGACACTTCTGTTGTACTACAGAGATCCCACGGTGAGTTCAAGAATGCACATGAATGTGTTATTAGTAACAGTCTTATTCTTGATTAAGTTATGACTTTTACGAGTTGTTTGGTAAGATGATATTATAATTGGTGAAGCTGATATCCATAAAAAGATAGATATCTTGGTCTTTATCTTGATAGTGTAACAAAGTCAACTTTATCACATAAACTATTTACAAAAATCTACAAATGTTTTGCAAGTCTCTTATCTGCCCTTTCCTTATTAATGTTTTTGTGCTTGGGGTTGTGTACTGAATGGTTAAAACCCACTTTAACCCAACAGACTGCAGCCATCAGAATTCTAAACATAGAAAATGTAGTAACATTCTCATATATTACAAAATTTATCCACTTTTACATGCATACTTCTTGTTCCTTCTTTTTTTTGTACCTAAACCTGAATGAAAAGTGGATTTTAAGTAGTCACTAGAAGGCCGTAATAAAACTGAAGCCCATACATACAACTGTAAATTATACTGTAAAATTCCTCAACACAAGAATACATAGAAATCCATAAGACTTTGAAAACAAGGTATTATCATCTCTAACTACACTGTGTTGTTTATATTTTTCTGTTAGCCAATATCACTTTCTTTAAAAGTAGCTTTGCTGTATAAGCAAGTACTATGATTATTATTATTATTTTCTTTTCTTTCAGGTTATTATTATCATTATCAATACTGGCTGCAGATGGTAGGTACTGGCTTTGGCATATTGCAGTATGCCTGATGTCTATAAGTGAGTCCATTTTTCATTTCGTCCTGAATCTACTTCACTAAGGTGGAAAGGCAATTAGTACAAAGATATTTCTATCTGCCATACAAGTTCAGCATTTCTCACATTACCAAGGTAGCTCCAAGAAGAAAAAGAAGTGGCCTAATTCTCTCACTTCCTCTCCCTAGCTTTAGTGTATAATGCACTAAAATCAAGAGCCCCTAACCTCAGTCAGGCTCCACAGACCTTTCCATGATTCCCCTGACCACCTTATATGCCTTAGTTTAGCCCACTGACAGCATGTCGTAAACCACGTTTCTCCTATCTGCTCTATCTTTTGCATGTTTCACAACCCCCAGCATGTTAGGGCCCTAAGCCTTCAAAGTATCTTTCACTCCAGCCTTCCATGTCCTCCTTGGTTCCCCCTTTTCCTTTTTCCTTCCCCTTCTTACATGTATACTGTCTTAGTTACCCTTTCCTCAGTCACTCTGTTCAGATTTCCAAACCATTACAACTCACCCTCTTCAGATGTCTCGTACATACTCCTCTTACTTCCACACCTCTTTCTTACCCTTTCTTATTCAGTCAGTGCTCCTTACATAATATATAGTAATCAAACACTTCAATTCTAACACAGTCACCCTTTGCCCTTGCTTTCATACAGCATTAATAGAATCACTATATACAGTATTAATAGAACCACTATACCATCTTTGCCTTTAAGAACAATGACCTCTTTCACCACACATTCTTCAGTACACCAAAGACCTTTGCTCACCTCACCTAGCCTGCGACTCATTCAGCAACCATAGTTCCATTCACTGCCACATACACTCATAGGTATCTGAAATACTCAAATTCTCTCCTTTCAGACTTGCATTCCAAATAGCCTGTCTCATTTTACTACTAAACTTAATAACCTTGCTTTTAAATACATTCACTTCCAAACCCAGACCCTAACTTCTACAGTTTGTCACTTGAATCCGCCACTAGCACTGTGTCATTAGCAAACAATTCATTCACCTCTTGGCCACCCATCCCCACAGATTGCATGTCTGCTCATCTCTCCAAGACCCATACATTCACCTCCCTCACCACTCCATCCGTAATCAGATCAAACAGATATGGTGGCATCACGCACTCCTGCTGCAGACTCACCTTCCTTACTGCCTTGATAATGAAAATTCTTCTCTGTTTTTAATAGCTTTTCTCCCTCACCATATATTTGTAACACTTTATTATTATTATTATGGTTGGGCCATTCTTTCGTGTGTTTCCTTGCGCTACCTCACTAATGCGGGAGACAAAGTATAATGAAAAATAATGATTATTATTATCATTATTATTATTATTATTACCAGCATCTTTGAAACTAGTTATCTTAATTTTGGGAACTAGGTCAAAAAGGCCACTTTCACTATGCCCACATCTTCACTAAATTATATTTCCAATATGTACTCATCTTTACTATTCCATTATGTTCACTATAACTTCATCTTCACTACACCCTAAAGTTCATTAAAACCCCAGGACACTTTATATATTGAAGCTTGTAGCTGGGGCATGATGGACTCTTTTGTGGTGAGAAGTTCCTTGATGAAACTGTACTCCTTTTGTTCTTGGATGATAATACCTCACTAAGGGTAATTCGTCACTTGTGGTTTCATAATGAGCAGATTCGAGTCCAGTAATACTGAGTACTGTTAGTCTTTAAAGAAAACACTACCATAAGACTGAAGAGTTCTTTATATAAATAAACTTTTCATTTCTATTCTCCACTGTATGGCAGTGGGAGGAATATCTGTCCATGTACATATATTCCTAAACTTATCACAATTGCAGAAAAATTACCTGACAAAGTAAAGGTTAATAATACCATAAGCTTACCAATATGTGTATACTGATAGCGTAATTTTTTCTGCCTATAAAGGCTATTCCACGGTTGCCTATCAGTATAACTCAAATTTATGTCATATGAAACTTTATGAAGTTATTAATATGCAAGTGATCAACTTAGGTTTTGGTAATTTCCATAAACATTCAAGAGTTTATATTAATTTTGGGGGATTTTTTTTTTTACCTGCCTGTGGATTATGAAAGGATCATCATATGATTCAAAGTTCTATGTCTAAAGGTCATTATTCTGTTGGTTCAGGGAGTATACCTGTTTACTGTAAGACATATGTTTCCTTTCATGGAGGTTTAACCCAAATACACTGATGGCTCTAGTTCATAATTCATGTTTGTAGAGCTTTTTGATTAATAAGTACAAGTGGAAAGCAGGTTGACATCTTGATATCAGAACTGAATAATGCTAATATATAAAAACTATGAAAATGAGTTGGCAAGGCAGTATAGTACTTGTGATAAGCATCAATCTGAAATGTTAAGGTATCCTTATGAATTGTTTTTTATCCTTAATAGTTCACCTGTATCTTTCAAGTACATGTTGTGGACTATCCAAACTTTTTTCAACTTCTTTTGATATATCATTAGGTTATCAATATTACATGAATTTTTTTTTTTTACATTTACTTCTACATGATCCATTAAAATTTTTTAAAAAAGGTTTTGTTGCTGACCATCTGTACATTTTTAAGCAGCAAAGACACAATATGAGTGAAACTTTTGCTAAAGGATTCAGGATTTTGATTTGTTGATACCGTAGTGAAGCATATGCTCCCTGTGCTCAGAAACAGCATTATGAAGACTAAATGATGATTACGTCTAAATGAATTCTACCAATGTGTCATTAAAGGCAACTACATGTAATTGTGGTGGGAGTGGCTATGCACAATGAAAGAAGATACAGATAATCAAATATGATTAAATGGAGGATTAAGATTAAAAGAAAGGTAGGGAATATGACAAACTTTGAAAAACAGTGTATGGTCTGAAGATGGCTGTGATTGTTTCCAAAGAAAATTCATAAAAGGAGTCCCTTCACATTTTATACTTAACCTTTTGTTGAAAAGAAAAAATATGGGTTAAATGAAAAATGTTTCCCTCTTATTTCTGTGAATGTTATTTACTATGCAGTAAATTCAGTCCCATGAGTGCAAAACTCATTTCTGTATATGCACATGTAGGTATTCCCATACATTAGTCAAACACACACCCGAATCATACATGGATAGACATTACTTGTTTTGAAATAATGTACAATTCATTCAAGCATTATTTGAGTACTGCTTCAACTGTTGCTCCCCACCTTAATGAATAAAGAGCAATTCTTACTACAAAATTATAAGTGTGTATCGAAATCTAATGAGGTGGGATGATAAGGTCACAAATTAATTTAAAAACAAATTGTTCTTAGTTTCGATTTTCAGAATAATTTCCCCTGTATTTTCAACCCTTTTTTTTTTTATCTAATTCATGGTGCATAATTTGAATTTTCTGTAAAAGTAGAATTTATTTGCTTAAAGTTCTCACAAATTCTTCTAGACCCATTACTCCCCTATCTCAGTCCATACATGCAACCAGGCAAAATTACTGGCCTTTGCAGGGTCCTTTAAAAAGAGTCTAACTTGGAATTATGATACTGAAATAACAAGTTTTTCTTTTAAATGAACATTAGATTGTTTTCTCTCAGGATCACCAGACGAATTGCCCCCAAATTTTCATAAGCTTGACTGAGTTAGGTTAGGTTAGGGTACAAACCTTACCTAATCTAACTTAGCTTCACTTAGGGTGGGGGATTACACAGTCAGTTTCATAATGTAGGGAACCTTGAAGATATCTCACTTCAGTTCAGAAAAAAAAATCAGACACGACATTATCAGAGCCCATCTGAAAGGAACATTGAACTGCTAACACAGGAAGTTCAGTGTCTGCTTCAAATATGGGTACAGTTCTTAAATGTGAAGGATTTTTCTGCACTACACTTTTTTGGAACATTTTCAGGCCTGAGATGATTAAAAGAATATATTTGTCCAAATTTTCAAACAGGCTAATGATAATCACGTGACAAAAAGTCTCATGCAATAGGGAAAAAAAGGATAGTGGAAAGAAGGATTAACATGGGTATTGCACTAATAACTGTAGGTGTTCTTTTACTGACCTCATTATCGTTATCACATTTATGTTACTCCTAACGAGTGAAGCAGAAAAGACTTCCATCAGGTGTGTTAATAACTCATTGGAAGCCTTTTTCAATGAACATTCCCTTTGCCCTTCACTTTCAAGGAGTATAAATAACATTTTAACTACAGTATTTTTATTAACATTTTTAGATTTACACGCAACTGATACTATGGTAAATGGGAAATGGAAACGAGCTTTCATATTAATGAACGATGAAAAAAATAAATGAACAAAAAGTGAAAATTATACAACAGTCTGTTGCTATAAAGTTAACAGCAACTTATTTAATCTCAGGAAGAACAGAACTAGTATGTAACTACAAGATAGATTTCCCTGAATCAGAGAAAGTAGAGAGCACAGGGAAAGGCAAGTGGTGTCAATGCGGTTAATGTAAAGATAAGAGTGAAAGGAAATTATTGACTAATTCAGAAGAAATAATATATTAATAGCATGAAATCAAACAATTTGTACATGCTGCATGCATCGTCCATCCAATAAGGAATCATGTCGATGGAATGACATGAGCAGTCATTTCTAAAGTGTGCATCTATGTTAAAGAAAAGTTTAGTATTTAGTCTTGTAAAAAAAAAAGAAAAAAAAGAAGTCAATACTACAAGTGTGTGAATGAACATCATCAAACATGAGAACGACCAAACCTGCGCCTGCTAGGGCTGGTGGATTCAACCTGAGGTTCCTCTTCCTTGTCATCAGTAGCAGGTGGTGAGGATTGTCTACCTCTCAAATTTCGACGACTAGACCTAAATCGGTGACCTGTGTCAACAGTTGTATCTTCAGTTGTGGTTGAGATGGAGGAACGACCTGATGTACGACGAGAGGAGGGAGATTGAGAAGTGCTTGGTGTTCTGGTTGACTGGGAACGTGTGCGTTGATTACGTCTTGAGGTAAGTCTGTGTGATGGTGACTCTTCTTCAGTAGCCTCTGTGGTAGCAGTATCTGTACTTGTTCCTCGTGGGGATCCACGAACCCTATTTCGTGAACCTCGTCTTGTCGAAACAGATGTACTACCGCCTCGAGGAGATGAACTTTCTTGTCTAGGTTTAGCAGCAGATGTGGCAGAAGCCTCAGTTTTAGGATTACTGCTAGACTGTGAACTAGATGATGGGCGTCTACGAGGGGAAAGCAATCGAGGTTTGATTTGTACTATTCTTCGACTTGGTTTTGTGGTACTTGGCTCTGTAGTTGTAGTCGTCGGTGCTTCCGTTAATGCAGCTTCTTCAAGTGGAACTTCCTTCTCAGTTATTTCTGGCTCCTTAGGTGCAGTATCTTTAGTGACAGGAAGAGGATCCTTTGCCAGAGCTTCTTCTACAGGTGGCTCATCATAGTAGTCATAGTAATCTGATGGACTTTCTTGTGCACTCACTATCAGTGCACACCATACCAAACCTATCAGTAACCTGTAAGATATAACAATTGTTAATCATTTGTGCTAGTACTTTATATGTAAACTTAGCTCATTTATGTATGTATGTATGCATTCACCATTAGAAAAATAAGAAAAATTATTACAT
>JAUUDZ010081879.1:0-10047 GCA_032361705.1 Panulirus versicolor
GTTGCACCAAACCTAAACAGTTGACATTGTTGCACCAAACCTAAACAGTTGACATTGTTGCACCAAACCTAAACAGTTGACATTGTTACACCAAACCAAAACAGTTGACATTGTTGCACCAAACCTAAACAGTTGACATTGTTGCACCAAACCTAAACAGTTGACATTGTTGCACCAAACCTAAACAGTAACCGCTTCAACAAATCCTAATAATCATTGCCTCAATAAATCCCCAATATCCATTGTCTCAACAAATACTCAAAAGCCATTGTCTTCATAAATCTTAAATAGTCATTACTTCAACAAATCCCCAGTTATGCAAAGTAAGGGAATGGCTCGACAAATCTTAAGTAATGATACTTACATTAGAATCGTTTGTCCAGTGTGTCGTCTTAATGATGGCGGGAAGACCTTGAAAATGTACTTTACGGTGTCTTGAAGGTGTTGTGTTGTTATCTTGTTGTGGCTCTTCACCTGGGAGGGCCATGTCACTCACCAGTTCATTGATGATTCCATGGCGATCCTGTCCATGGTCAGGCTGCTCAGGAAGACAAAGAATTCCGAGATTATATAATATGTATTACGTTTTCTTACATGAAAAAGTAAGAGAATTTTAAGTATCTAGGAGCTATCTTGGGTATGTGTGGTGATATGGAAGTAGAGATAAGGGAGAGCAGTACAGGGTAGAAGAGTCACAGGGTACTTTAATGGAATAATGAAGCCAAAACATGGACATGGAATGAGCCACAGAGGTCAAGAATCCAGGCTATGGAAATGAGCTATTTCAGAAGAGCATGGGGTCTGACTAGATGGAATGAAGAAAAAGTGAAGGGTTGTGTGAGAGATGTGATATGGCAAGGAATGCAAAGGGAGTGAATTGTGGAGTGGCAAAATGGGTGAAACGTAATACTTTAAGATGGTTTGGGCATGTGGATAGATTGCAAGACTGAGAGTTTATGAGGAGAGAGAACGATAGTACAATTAAAGGGATGGGTATGAGAGGAAGACCACATCTGACATGGGCAAATAGAGTAGACGAATACTGAAGGTAGAGAAATGGTGGGAGAATTCGTGTAACGGTGTATGTGAGGGAGGAATGTAAGAGCAGGGATAAGTGAAGACTCTCTTGCCGTGGCCACCCCTTGATGGGAGTTCCCCGAAGAAATGGGCGTCGGAGATACAGATTGATAGATAGATAAATAGATAGATAGATAGATAGGTCATAGCGGCCAGGAATAAGGGGAGGGTGGGAGATAATTTGCTCGAAAGACTTGAAAATGGAAAACGTGAGGGCTTCACTCCTTCCACCATCCGTATGGGAGGAATTCAACCATTCCCTATGGTGAACGTTGAATTCCCCATAGTAGAGGATTTCGGCTTGCGGTTGAGAGGATGCCAGTCTCATAGCTGGAGTTTCATAGTCTAAGAAAGACATGAAATTTGTAGAATTAGGAGAGCAGTAGACGAGACAGAGGAAAAGTATGGTAAGTGGGAGACAGACCTTGAGTCTCATAACTTCAAAGTCTAGGGACTCAAAGTCTCCTTGAGTCGTGCAATAGAATCGTGAGTGGAGCTTATAGTTTGATATGAAAAAGTGAACAGAGAGAACATTATTAAACAACTGTGTCTAAGAGAGAGTTAAGCTATTAAGAGAGGTACTATACGGATAGTATTCAACAGAGGAAAGGTCGTGAGAGGGGCCGGTACTACTACTGTCAGAGTCCTCCCTCTCATTGGCAGTGGAGTCAGGCAGAAACCCGGAGATTCTTAGCACCCCATGATGCCGGGGACTAGGGGGCCATAGATACGAAGGACTCTACCATGATTATGCTTAAAAATGTTTGATTAGACAGGAATTGGCAAGAGTACTTATGTGAAAAAGAAATAAACAAGGTTTGAATATGTGGATGATGCTTCTAAGATGGGCCTATTAGTGGTGAGGCAGCGGTAAATGCTTATTTGAAAGACGCAAGTTATCATCTACTGACAATAACAAAATTACCTGTTCTCATTTTGTAAAACACTTATAGAATTGTGAGTTTAAGACTCAAGTACCATTTCCAGACCTGTGTTAAGTCAGTTGATTAATACGCACCTTTAAGCTAGCCACTGTCCATTTGTCCAACGTCCAAACTTACAGCGCATATTTAACCCAAAGCAAAAACGTTCTTCCTCATACTTAACCCAAGTGAGGTTGGTGCTCTCTCATACTTTACCGAAGACCGGTAGGTGCTCTCTCATACTTTACCGAAGACCGGTAGGTGCTCTCTCATACTTAACTCAAGTGCGGTAGGTGCTCTCTCATATTTAACCCAAGGCCAGTAGGTGTTCTCATACTTAGCCCATGTTCAGTAGGTGCTCTCTCATACTTAACCGAAGGGCGGTAGGTGCTCTCTCATACTTTACCGAAGACCGGTAGGTGATCTCTCATACTTAACCCATGGCCGGTAGGTGCTCTCTCACACTTAACCTAAGGCCAGTGGGTGCTCTCACACTCTTAACCAAAGACTAGTATATGCTCCCTCATACTTACCCTAAGACCGGTAGGTGCTTTCCCATTCTTAAACCAAGACTATTAGGTGCTCTCTCATACTTAATATATGGCCAGTAGAAGCTCTCTCATACATAACCAAGACCGGTATATGCTCTCTCACAACACATGACCGGTAGGTGCTCTCTCATTCTTAACCCAAGACCGATTGGTGCTCTATCACACTGAATCAAATATAGTTAAGTGCTCTCTCATACTTAACCTAAGGCCTGTGGACTAGGTTCTTTCTCATACTTAATTCAAGACCTATAGGTGCGCTCGTATGCATAAACGAAGGCCGTAGGTGGTCTTTCATACTTAATCCGAGACCGGTATGTGCTCTCTCATACTAAACACAAGACCGGTAGGAGCTTTCATACTTACCCCAAAACATTAGGTGCTCTCTCATACTTAACCCAAGGCCGGAAGGTGCTCTCACACACTTACCCCAACGCCGATAGGTGCTCTATCATACTTAACCCAAGGCCGGAAGGTGCTCTCTCATGCTTGACCCAAGGCCGGTATGTGCTCTCTTATCCTTAACCCAAGACCGGTAGGTGCTCTCTCATATTCAACCCAAGACCGATTGGTGCTCTCTCATACTTAACCGAATATAGTTAAGTGCTCTCTCATACTTAACCTAAGCCCTGTAGGCCGGCTAGTGCTTTCTCATATTTAATCAAAGGCCCTAAGGTGCTCTCTCACAACCCAAGACCGGTAAGTGCTCTCTCATACTTAATACAAGACCGGTAGGTACTCTCTCATACTTAAACCAAGACCGGTAGGTGCTCTCTCATACTTAACCTAACGCCGGTAGGTGCTTTCTCATACTTAATCCAAGACCAGTATATACTCTTTCACCCTCAACCCAAGACCGCTAGGTGCTCTCTCATGCTTAACACAAGAACGATAGGTGCTCTCTCATACTTAACCCAAGCCCGTTGGGTGCTCTTTCACACTTAACGCTAGACCTGTAGGTGCTCTCTTACAATTAACCCAAGACCGGTAGGCGCTCTGTCATACTTAACCCAAGACCGATAGATGCTCTCTCATGATTAATCTAATGCCGGTAGGTGCTCTTTCATACTTAAGTCAAGGCCGGTAGGTACTCTCTCATACTTAACATAAGACATAGAGGTGCTCCCTCATACGTCACACGAGGCCGGTTGGTGCTCTCTCATACTTAACCCAAGGCAGGTAGGTGTTCTCTCATACTTTACCGAAGATAGGTTGATACTCTATCATACTTAACTCAAGGTCGGTAAGTGCTCCCTTATACTTAACATAAGACCTGTAGGTGCTCTAAGATACTTAACCCATCGCCGGTTGGTGCTCTCTCATACTCAAGCAAAATCCACTAGGTGCTCTGTCATATATAACTCAAGACCGGTAGGTGCTCTCTCATCCTTAACTCAAGACTGGTAGGTTCTCTCTCATACTTAACACAAGAACTGTAGGTGCTGTCTCATACTTAACTCAAGACCGGTATGTGCTCTCTCACACTTAATCCAAGACCAGTAGGTGCTCTTTCATACTTAACCCTAGACCTGTAAGTGTTCTCTCACACTTAATCCAAGACCTGAAAGTGCTGTCTCATACTTAACTCAAGACCGGTATGTGCTTTCTCATACTTAACCCAAGACCGTTCGGTGCTCTCTCATCCTTAACCCAAGACCGTAGGTGCTCTTTCATACTTAACACAAGAACTGTAGGTGCTGTCTCATACTTAACTCAAGACCGGTATGTGCTCTCTCACACTTAACCCAAGACCGGTAGGTGCTCTTCCATACTTATCCCAAGACCAATAGGTGCTCTCTCATACTTCTGGTAGGTGGTATCTCATACGTAAGCCAAGCCCGGTTGGTGCTCTCTGATACTTAACCCATATCCGGTAGATAGGTAGATGCTCTTTCATATTTATCTCAGGGACGGTAGGTGTTCTCTCATGCTTAACCGTAGACCTGTAGGTGCTCTCAGATACTTAACCCAAGACCGGTTGGTGCCCTCTCATACTTAAGCGAAGGGCGGTATATGCTCTGTCATACTTAACCCAAGACCAGTTGGTGCTCTCTCAACCTTAACCCAAGACCGGTAGGTGCTCTCTCATACTTAACCCAAGAACTGTAGGCCCTCTCTCATACTTTACCCGAGACCAGTATGTGTTCACTCATACTTAACCCAAGGCCGGTAGGTGCTTTTTCATACGTAACCCAAGACCCGTAGGAGTTCTCTCACACTTAAAACAAGACTTGAAGGGGCTGTTTCATAAATAACCCAAGGACAGTAGGGTTTTTCTCATACTTAACCCAAGACCGGTAAATGCGCTCTCATACTTAACACAAGTCCGGTAGGTGGTCTCTCATACTTAATCCAAGACTGGAATGTGCTCCCTCATACCAAACCTATGACCGGTAGGTGCTCCTTCATACTTAACCCAGGACCGGTAGGTGTTCACTCAAACTTTCCCAAGACCAGAAGGTGTTCTCTCATACTTTACTCAAAACTACTCAAAACCGGTATATGCTCTCTCATACTTAATCCATGACTCGTAGGTGCTCTCTCATACTTAACCCAAGGACAGTAGGTTCTTTCTCGTACTTAACCCAAGACCGGTAAGTGTGCTCTCATACTTAACACAAAGCCGGTAGGTGGTCTCTCATACTTAATTCAAGACCAGAAAGTGCTCTCTCATACCAAACCTAAGACCGATAGGTTCTCCTTCATACTTAACCCGAGACCGGTAGGTGCTCTTGCATACTTTCCCAAGACCAGTAGGTGTTCTCTCATATTCTACCCAAAACCGGTAGGAGCTGTCTCATCCTTAACTCAATGTCGGTAGGTGCATCTCTCATACGCATCACAAAACGGGTAGGTACTCTCTCATACTTAACCCAAGACTGGTAGGTGATTTCTCATACTTAACCCAAGGCCAGAAAGTACTCTCTTCTACTTAAACCAAGACAGGTAGGTGCTCTCTCATACTTGAACCATGGTCATTAGGTGTCTCTCATACTTAACCAAAGACCGTAGGTGCTTTCTCATATCCAACCCAATGGTGGAAGGTGCTTTTTCATACTTTCCCCAAGTATATGTGCTCTCTTATACTTAACCCAACACCGGTACGTTCTCTCACATCCTTAACCCAATGTCGGTAGGTGATCTCTTATATTTAACTCAACACCGGAAGGTGCTCTCTCATACTTAAACCAAGGGCATTAGGTGCTCTCTTAAACTTAACCCAAGACCGGTAGGTACTTTCTCATACTCAACCCAAGGCCGGTAGGTGCTCTCTCATACTTAACCCAGGACCTACAGGTGCTCTTTCATACTTAAACCGAGGCCATTAGGTGCTCTCTCATACTTATACCAAGACCGATATGTGCTTTCTCATACTTAACTCAAGGCCGTCACGTGATCTCGTATTCCTAATACCAGTTGGTGCTCTTTCAACTTAACCCAACAATGGTAGTTGCTCTCTCATACTTAACCCAAGCAGGTGCTCTCTCATAATTAACCGAAGGCCGATAGGTGCTCTCTCATACTTCACACAAGACGGATGAGTGCTCTCTCATACGTATCCCAAGATCAGTAGGTGCTCTCTCGTACTTAAGCCATGGTCTGTATGTGCTCTCTCATACTTAACATGAGACAAGCAGATGGTCTTTCATACCTAACCTAAGGCCGATAGGTGCCCTCTGTTACTTAACCCAAGACCGGTAGGTGCTTTCCCAGACTTAACCCAAGGACGGTAGATGCTTTCCAATACATAACGAAAGGCCAGTATGTGCTCTCTCATACTTAATCCAAGACCAGTCGGTGCCCTGCCATACTTAACCTAAGGCCGGTAGGTGCTCTTCCATACTTAAATCAATACCGGTAGGTGTTCTCTCATATTTATTCCAAGAGCGGTGGTTGCTTTCTCATACTTAACTTAGGACCGGTAGGTGCTCTCTCATCCTTAACCCAAGAATGGTATTTGCTCTCTCATACCCCAAGATCGGTAGGTTCTCTCTCATATTTAACCCTAAGCCAGTAGGTGCTTATACTTAACGAAAGACCAGTAGGTGCTCTCTCATCCTTAACAAAAGGTCGGTAGGTACTCTCTCATACTTAACATAAGACCGGTAGGTTCACTTTCATACTTAACCCCAGGCTAATTTTAAGTGCTTTCTCATACTTAACCCAAGACCGGTAGGTGCTTTCTCATACTAAACCCAAGACCGTTGGCTGCTATTTCATACTTAAACCAAGACCGGTAGGTGCTCTCTTATACCCAAAGACCAGTAGGTTCTCTTTCATAATTAACCAAAGGTTGGTAGGTGCTGTCATATTGAAAACCGGTAGGTTCTCATTCATACTTAACCCATTCTTAGCACCATTAAGTGCTCTCTCATACTTAACCCAAGACCAGTAGGTGCTCTCGTACTTAACTCAAGGCCGGGATGTCCTCTCTCATCCTTAAAACAAAACCGGTAGATGCTCTCTCATTCTTAACCCAAGACTGGTAGTGCTAATTCATACTTAAATCAATAATGGTACTTGCTCTCTCATCCTTAACCCAAGGCCGATTGCTGCTCTTTCATAGTTAACCCAAGACCGGTAGGTGTTCTCTCACACTTAACTCAAGACCGGTAGATGCTCTCTCATATTCAAACCAAGCCCGATAGGTGTTCACTCATGCTAATCCAAGACCGCTAGGTGCTCTCTCATACTTAACCCACAGCCACTGGGTGCTTTCTCATACTTAAGGCAAAGCCGGTAGGTGCTCTCTCATACTTAACCCAACACCGGTAGGTGCTCTCTCATCCCTAACCAAAGACCGGTAGGGGTTATTTCATACTTAACCCAATACCGGTAGGCTTATCTAAACTACGCCTGGCGAGAGAGGAGCTCTTAACCAGTTGTTCGCCGAATCCTAACTTTGTTTTTCGGAGACAGAATTACTGTTACAGAAGAACTATAAAAGACACATCGACACAACCCAACGCCGGCAGGTTCTCTCTCATACTGAACCCAAGGCCCGTAGATGGTTTCTCACACTTAAGCCAAGGCAGGTTGGCGCTCACTCATACTTAACACAAGACCAATAGATGTTCTCTCATCTTTAACCTAAGCTGGTAGGTGCTTTTTGATACATAACCTAAGGTCGTTAGGTGCTCTCTGATACTTGATTCAAGACCAGTAGGGTCTCTCTTATACTCAAGCGAAAGCTACAAGGTGCTCTCTCATACTTGACCCAAGGCCAGTAAGTGCTCGCTCATACATAATCCAAGACCGGTAGGTGATCTCTTATACTTAAACCAAGACCAGTAGGTGCTCTCATACTTAATCCTAGACAAGTAAGGTTTCTCTCATATTTAAATAAAGGCCAGTAGGTGCTCTCTCATACTTAATCCAAGGCCAGCACATGCTCTCTCATACATAGTTCATGGCCGGTAGCTGCTCTCCCACACTTAAACCAATACCAGTAGGTGCTCACTCATACTTAACCCAAGGCTGATATGTGCTCTCTCATACTTAACCCGAGACAAGCAGATGCTTTCTCGTACTTAACCCAAGGCCGGGAGGTGCCCTTTCATACTTAACCAAAGATCGGTAGGTGCCCTCTCATAATCAAAACAAGGACGGCAGATGCTCTCCCATACTTAAACCAAGGCTGGTAGATGCTCTCACATACTTAAACCAAGGCAGGAAGGTACTCTTTCATACTTAACCGAGACCGGGAGGTGCTCACTCATACCTTACCCATGACCGTTAGGTGCTCTCTCATACTCAAACCAAGACCGGTAGGTGCGCTCTCATGCTTAATCCAGGTCGGTAAATGCTCTTCAATACTTAAAGCAAGACCCGTAGGTGCTCTCTCATACTGAACCCAAGACCGATAGGTGCTCTCACATCCTTAACCCAAGGCCGGTAGGTACTCTCTCATGCTTAATCGAAGACCGTTAGGCGCTCTCTCATACTCAAACCAAGACTGATAGGTGCTCTCTTATACTTAATAGAAGACCGGTAGGTGCTCCCTCATACATCGAGAACGGCATGTGCTCTCATGATTAGCCATAGACCGGTAGGTGCTCCCGCATACTTAACCCAAGGCCGGAAGGTGCTTTCTCATATTTAACCCAAGACCGGAAGGTGCTCTCTTACAATCAACCCAAGACCGGTAGGTGCGCTCTTACAATCAACCAAAGACCAGTAGGTGCGCTCTCATACTTAACCGAGGACAGGTAGCTGCTCTTTCATACTTAACCCAAGGCCGGTAGGTCCTCTCTCAAACATAATCCAAGTTCGAAAGGTGCTCTCTCATATCTAAAACAAGACCGGCAGGTACTCTTTCATATTTAACCCAAGGCCGGTGGGTGCTCTCTTATACTTAAAGCAAGGTCGGTAGGTGTTCACTCATACTTAACCCAAGACCGGTAGGGGCTCCTTCATACTTAATTCAAGACCGGTAGGTGCTCTCTCATACTTAACTTAAGGCTGGTAGGTGCCTTCACATACTTAACCCAATGCAGGTAGGTACTCTCTAATACTCAACCCAAGGCTGGTTGGTTCTTTCTCAAACTTAATCCAAAACCGATTGGTGCTCTCTCATACTTAACCAAAGGGCGGTATGTGCTCTGTCATACTTAACAAAAGGCCGGTAGGTGCCATTTCATACTGAACCCAAGGCCGGTAGGTGCTGTCTCATACTTAAGCCAAGATCGATAGGTGCTCTCTCATACTTATTCCATGATCGGTATGTGCTCTTTCACACTTAAACCAAGACAGGTAGTTCTTTCACACTTATCCCAAGACCCGTAGGTGCATTCTCATACTTACCGAAGACCGGTAGGTGCTCTCACATACTTAACCCAAGACCGGCAGGTGCTTGCGCATACTCACCCAAGGCCGGTAGGTGCTTTCACACTCAACCCAAGACAGGTATATGCTCTCTCATACTTATTCAATGACCTGTAGGTGCTCTCTCATACTTAACCCAAGGCTGGTAGGTTCTCTCTCATACTTAACTCAAGCCTGAAAGGTGCGCTCTCATACTTAACTCAAGCCCGGAAGGTGCGCTCCCATACTTACCCCAAAGTCGGTATGTGCTCTTTCATACTTAACCCAAGATCGGTAGGTGCTCTTTCATGCTTAACCCAGGCTGGTAGGTGCTCTCTCATACTTGACTCAAGATCAGTAAGTGCTCTCTCATGCTTAATCCAAGTACGTTAGGTACTTTCTCATACATAACGCAAGACCAGTATGTGCTCTCTCATACTTAACCCAAGGCCAGTATGTGCTTTCACACTCAACCCAAGAAAGGTATATGCTCTTTCATACTTATCCCATGACCTATAGGTGCTTACTCATACTTAACCCAAGGTAGGTAGGTTCTTTCTCATATCTAACTCAAACCCGGAAGGTGAGCTCTCATACTTATCCCAAGGTCGGTATGTGCTCACTTATACTTAACCCAAGATCAGTAGGTGCTCTCATACTTAACCCAAGGCCGGTAGGTGCTCTCTTATACTTAA
>JAUUDZ010081879.1:10057-20143 GCA_032361705.1 Panulirus versicolor
GAGACATGCAGATGGTCTTTCATAATTAACCCAAGCCCGGTAGATGCCCTTTATTACTTAACTCAAGGCCAGTAGGAGTTGTCCCATACTTAACCCAAGACCAGTAGGTGCTCTCTCATAATTCTAACCCACAGCTGGTAGGTGTTCTCCCATACTAAATCCAAGGCCAGTATGTGCTGTATGATACATAACCAAAGGCCGGTAAGTGCATTCTCATACTTAATCGAAGACTAGTAGGTGCCCTCTCTCATACTCAAAGCAAGGCCGGCACGTTTTCTCTCATATCTAACGCAAGACCGGTAGTTACTCACTCATACTTAACTTAAGACCGGTAGGTGCTCTCTTATCCGTAACTCAAGGTCGGTAGTTGCTCTCCCATACTTAACCCAAGATCAGTAGGTGCTCTCTCTCTCATACTTCATCCAAGACCAGTATGTGCTCTCTAATGCTAAATCTGTGAACGGTGGCTGCTATTTCATACTTAACCCAAGACCGGTAGGTGCTTTCTCATACCCAACACCGGTAAGTTCTCTCTCATATTCAACTCAAGTCCGGTAGGTGCTCTCTCACACTTAACCCAAGGCCGGTAGGTGCTCTCTCATCCTTAACAAAAGGTCGTTAGGTGCTCTCATACTTAACCCAAGGTCAATAGGTTCTCTTTCATGCTTAACTCAAGGCCATTAGGTGCTCTCTCATACTTAACCCAAGACCGGTAGGTACTCTCTCGTACTTAACCCAAGATCGGTAGGTGCTAGGTTCTCTCTCATACCTAATTCAAGCACGTTAGGTACTCTCTCATACTCAACACAAAACCGGTTTGTGCTCTTTCATATTCAAATCAAGACTGGTAAGTGTTCTCTCACACTTAAACCAAGACCTATAGGTGCACTCTCATACTTGACCGGAGACCGGTAGATGCTCTCTCATACTTAACCCTAGACTGGTAGGTGCTTTCTTATACTAAACCCAACTTAAGCCAAGGCCGGTATGTATTTTCACACTCTTAACCCAAGACCGGTAGGTGCTCTCTCATACTTAACCCAAGACTGGTAGGTTCTTTCTTATAGTTAATTAAAGACCGATAAGTGCGGTCCCATACTTACCTCAAGGCCTGTATGTACTCTCTCATACTTAACCCAAGGCCGGTAGGTGCTCTCGCATACTTAACCCAAGGTCGGTAGGTGCTCTCTCATACTTAACCCAAGGCCGGTAGGTGCTCTCTTATACTTAACCCGAGACAGGCATTTGGTCTCTCACACTTAACCCAAGGCCGGTAAGTGCCCTTTATTACTTAACCCAAGTCCAGTAGGTGCTGTCTCATACTTAACCCAAGACAAATAAGTGCTCTCTCATATTAACCCTAGGCCGGTAGGTGCTCTCCCATTCTAAGCCTAAGGCCGGTAGGTGCTTTATAATATATAACCAAAGGCCGATAGCTTCTCTCTCATACTTAATCCAAGACCAGTAGGTGCTCTACCATACTTAACCCAAGGTCGGTAGGTGCTCTCCTATCCTTAACCCAAGGTCGGTAGCTGCTCCCTCATACTTAACCCAAGATCGGTAGGTGCTCTCTCTCCTCATACTTAATCAAAGACTGGTATGTGCTCCCTCATACTAAATCTATGACTGGTGGCTGCTATTTCATACTTAACCCAAGGCCTGTAGGTACTCTCTTATAATCAAACCAAGACCGGTAACAGCTCTTTCATATTTAACCCAAGACCGGTAACCACACTTTCAGGTTTAACCCAATGCCGGTAGGTGTTCTCTCATATTTAGACCAAGGCCGGTAAGTACTCTCTAATACTCAACCCAAGGCTGGTTGGTTCTTTCTCAAACTTAATTCAAAACCGGTAAGTACTCTCATACTTAACGAAAGAGCGGTATGTGCTCTCATACTTAACCAACGGCAGGTAGGTGCTCTTTCACACTCAACCCAAGGCCGATAGGTGTTCTCTCATACTTAACCCAAGATCGGTAGGTTCTTTCTCATACTTAATCCAAGAACGTTAGGTACTCTCATACTTAACGCAAGACCGGTATGTGCTTTTTCATACTTAAGCCAAGACCGGTAGGTGTTCTCTCATACTTAATCCAAGACCGGTAGGTGCTTTCTTATACTTAACCTAAGGGCGATAGGTGATTTCTCATACTTAAACAAAGGCCAGTATGTACTTTCATACTCTTAACCCAAGACCGGTACGTTCTCTCTCATACTTATCCCATGACCGATAGGTGCTCTCTCATACTTAACCCATGGCTGGTAGGTTTTTCTCATACTTAACTCAAGACCGATAGGTGCGCTCTCATATTTACCTCAAGGCCGGTATGTGCTCTTTCATACTTAACCCAAGATCGGTAGGTGCTCTCTTAAACTTAACCCAGGATCGGTAGGTGCTCTCTCATACTTATTCCAAGAACGTTAGGTGCTCTCTCATACTTGACGCAAAACCGGTATATCCTCTTTCATACTTAAACCAAGACCAGTAGGTGTTCTCTCACACTTAATCCAAGACCTGTTGGTACACTCTCATAATACACCGAAGACCGGTAGGTGCTCTCCCATACTTAACCCACGACGGTAGGCACTTTCTTATACATAAAACAAGGCCGGTAGGAGATTTCTCATACCTACACAAGGGCCGGTATATAACCCAAGGCTGGTCGGTTCTTTCTCATACTTAAGTCAAGACCGATAGGTGTGCTCTCATGCTTAACCCAAGCCGGTATGTGCTCTCTCAAACTTAAACCAAGATCGGTAGATACTCTCTCATACTTAACTCAAGGAAGGTAGGTGCTCTCTAATACTTAACCCGAGACATGCAGATGGTCACTCATACTTATCCCAAAGCCAGTAGCTGCCCTTTATTACTTAACCCAAGACCAGTAGGTGTTGTTTAATACTTAACCCAATAGGTGCTATCTCATAATTAACCCATGGCCGGTAAGTGCTCACTCATACTAAAACCAAGGCCGGTAGGTGCTTTATAAAACATAATCAAAGGCCGTTATGTTCTCTCTCATACTTTATCCAAGACCAGTAGGTGCTATAACATACCTAAACCAAGGCCGGTTGGGGTTTCTCATAATTAAAACGAGACCGGTAGGTGTTCTCTCATATCTAACCTAAGACCGGTAGTTGCTCTCTCATACTTGACTGAAGACCGATGGGTGCTCTCTTATCCTTAACCCAAAGTCGGTAGCTGCTCTCTCATACTTAACCCAAGATCGGTAGGTGCTCCCTCTCTCATATTTAATCCAAGACCGGTATGTGCTCTCTCATACTAAATCTATGACGGGTGGCCGCTATTTCATACTTAAGACAAGACCGGTAGGTTCTCTTTCATACTTAATTCAGGGTCATTAGGTGCTCTCTCATACTTAACCCAAGGCCAGTGCGTACTCTCTAATACTGAGCCCAAGGCTCGTTCGTCATTCTCAAACTTAACCCAAAACGGGTAGGTGCTCTCTCAGACTTAAACCGAGACTGGTATGTGCTCTCTCATGATTAGCCAAAGACCGTTAGTTGCTCTCGCATACTTAACTCAAGGCCGGAAGGTGCTTCCTCATACTTACCCCAAGATCGATAGGAGCTCTCTTATAATCAACCCAAGACCGGTAGGTGCGCTCTCATACTTAACTGCAGACCGGTACGTAGTCTCTCATACGTAACCCAAGGCCGGTAGGTGCGCTTTCATACATAATCCAAGTTCGAACGGTGCTCTCTCATATTAAACCGAGACCAGTAGGTGCTCTTTCATATTCAAGCCGAGGCCGGCAGGTGCTCTCTCATACTTAAAGCAAGGCCGGTAGGTGTTCTCTCATACTTAACTTACGGCTGGTAGGTGTCTTCTCATTTTTATCCCAAGGCCGGTAGGGACTCCCTAATAATGAACCCAAGGCAGGTTAGTTCTTTTTCAAGCTTAATCCAAAACTGGTAGTTGCTCATTCATACTTAACCAAAGAGCGGTATGTGCTCTCTCATACTAAATCAAAGACCGGTAGGTGCTCTTTCATACTTAATCCAAAGCCGGTAGGTGCTCCCTTAAACTTAACCAAAGATCGATGGGTGCTCTCTCACACTTAATCCAAGAACATTAGGTAGTCTCTCATACTTAACGCAAGACTAGTATGTGCTCTTTCATACTTAAACCAAGACCGGTAGGTGTTCTCTCACACTTAACCCAAGACTAGTAGGTGCACTCTCATACTTAGCCGAAGACCGGTAGGTGTTCTCTCATACTTAACCCAAGACCAGTAGGTACTTTCTTATACTTAACCCAAGGCTAATAGGTTCTCTCTCATACTTAACTCAAGACCGATAAGTGTACTCTCATACTTACCTCAAGGCTGGTATGTGCTCTGTCATACTTAACCCAACATCGGTAGGTGCTCCCTCTACTTAACCCGGTGCTCTCATAGTTAAACCGAGACATGCAGATAGTCTCTCATACTTAACCCAAGACCGATAGGTGCCCTTTATTACTTAACCTAAGACCAGTAGGTGCTATCTCATACTTAACCGAAGATCAATAAGTGCTCTCTCATAATTAACCTACGGCCGGTAGATGCTCTTCCATACTAAACCCATAGCCGGTAGGTGCTTTATAATACATAACCAAAGGCCAGTAGGTTCTCTCTTATACTTAATCCAAGACCAGAAGGTGCTCTATCATACTTAACCTAAGGCCGGTTGGTGCTCTCATACTTAAATAAGGCCGGTAGGTGTTGTCTCATCTAACCCAAGACAGGTAGTTCCTCACTCATACTTAAGACCTGTTGGTGCTCTCTTATCCGTAATCCAAGATCGGTAGCTGCTCTCCCATACTTAACCCAAGGTCAGTAGGTGCTCTTTCTCTCATACTTAATCCAAGACCGGTATGTGCTCTCTCATACAAAATCTATGACTGGTGGCTGTTATTTCGTACTTAACCCAAGACCGGTAGGTGCTCTCTCATACCCCAAGACCGGTAAGTTCTCACTCATATTCAACCAAAGGCCGGTAGGTGCTCTCTCATACTTAACCCAAGATTGGTAGGTTCTATTTCATACTTAACTCAAGGCATTGGGTGCTCTCTCATACTTAACCCAAGGCCGGTAGGTTCTCTGTCATACTTAACCTAAGGATATTAGGTGCTCTCACATACTTAACCCAAGACAGGTATGTGCTTTATCATACTTTACTCAATGCTCGTAGATGTTTTCGTACTTAACCCAAGACCGAGAGGTAGGCTCTCATCCATAAAACACGACCGGTAGGTGCTCTCTTATTCTTAACCCAAGAACTGTAGGTGCTCTCTCATAATCAACACAAGAACTATATTTGCTCTCTCACCCTTAACCCAAGGCGATAGCTGCTCTTTCATACTTATCCCTAGACCGGTAGGTGTTCTCTTACATTTAACTCAAGATCAGTAGGTGCTGTCTCATACTTAAACCGAGACCGACAGGTGCTCACTCATACTAACCCAAGATCGGTAGGTACTCTCTTATACTTAACCCAAGGCCGGTAGGTGCTCTCTCATACTTAACCCAAGACCAGTAGGTGCTCTCTCATACTTAACACAAGGCCGGTAGGTGCTTTCTCATACTTAACCCAACACCGGGAGGTGCTCTCTCATACTTAAATCAAGACCGGTAGGTTCTCTTTCATTCTTAAACCAAGGCCATTAGGTGCTCTCTCATTTCAACTCAATACCGGCAGGTGCTTTCTCATACTTAACCTATGGCCGGTAGGTGCTCTCTTACATTGAACCAAACCAGTACGTGATCATTCCTACTTAACTGAAACAGGTAGTGCTATGTCATACTTTACCTAAGACCGGTAGGTGCTCTCTCATGCTTAACTCAAAGCCTGTAGATAGGTCTTTTACACTTAAACCAAGGCAAGTTGGTGCTCTCTCACACTTACCCAAAGATCGATAGGTGTTCTCTCACCTTTAACCCAAGGCCGTTAAGTGCTTTTTAATACAAAACCAAAGACCGGTATGTGCTTTCTCATACTTTACTCACGGCTTGTAGGTGCCTTCGTTCTTAACCCAAGGCCGAGAGGTGCTCTTACATCCATATACTTAATCCAAGATCAGTAGTGTCTCTCTCATACTTAAACGGAGGCCAGTAGGTGCGCTCTCATACTTAACCCAAGGACAGTTCGTGCTCTCTCATAAATAATCCATACTTAACCCAAGACCGGTATGTGCTCTCTGATACTTAACCTAAGGACGGTAAGTGCTTTCTCCTACAAAAGCCAAGGCTGGTAGGTGCTCTCACACTCTTAACCCAAGACTGGTATGTGCTCTCTCATACTTAACCCAAGGCCGGTAGGTGGCTTTTCCTACTTAACCAAAGACCGGTACGTGCTCTTTCACACTTAACCCAAGACCAGTAGGTGCTCTCTCATGATAAACCCAACAACGGTAGGTCTTCTCTCATACTTAACCAAGGTTGGTAGATTCTCTCTCATACTTAACCCAAAACCGGTACGTGATCTTTTATTCTTAACTCGAGGCTAGTAGGCGATCTCTCTCATAACTAACTCAAGGCCGTTAGGTGCTCTCTCATACTTAACCCAAGACCGGAAGGTGCTCACTCATACTTAATCCAAGACTAGTACGTGATCTCTCATCCTTAACGCAAGATCGGTAGATGTTCTCCCATACTTAAAACAAGACCGGTAAGTCTCTATCATACTGAACCCAAGAGAGATAGGAGCTCTCTCATCCTTAACTCAAGGCCGGTAGGTACTCTCTCTCTTACTTCATCGAAGACCGGTAGGTGCCCTCTCATACTTAAACCGAGACCGATGTGTGCTCTCATAATTAGCCAAAGACCAGTAGGTGCTCTCGCATACTTAACCCAAGGCCGGAATGTGCTCCGTTATAATCAACCCAAGACCGGTAGGTGCGCTCTCATACTTAACCGAATACCGGTAGGTACTTTCTCATACTTAACATAAGGCCAGCAGGTGCTCTCTCATACTTCATCCTAGTCCGAAAAATGCTCTCTCATACTTAAACCAAGACCGGTAGGTGCTCTCTCATACTTAACCCAAGATTGGTAGGTGCTGTCTCATACTTAATCCAAGAACGTTAGGCACTCTCTCATACTTAATGCAAGATCGGTAGGTGTTCTTTCATACTTAAATTAAGACCGGTAGGTGTTCTCTCACACTTAACCCAAAACCTGTAGGTGCTCGAACATACTTAACTGAAGCCCAGTAGATGCTTTCTTATACTTAAACTAAGGCCGGTATGTACTTTTACACTCTTATCCCAAGACCAGTATGTACTCTCTCGTAGTCATCCCATAACCGGTACGTGCTCTCTCATACTTAACTTAAGGCCGGTAGGTGCTCTCTCATACTTAACCCAAGACCGGTAGGTACTCTCTTATACTTAACCCACGACCGGTAGCTCATACATAACCCAACACCTGTAGGTGCTCTGTCATACGTAATCGAAGACCAGTAGATGCTCTCTCATACTTCAGCGAAGGCCAATATGTGTTTGCTCATACTTAACCCAGAGCCAGTAGGTGCTCTTTCATAATTAACCCAAGACGTATTGCTGCTCTATCATACTTAACCCAAGACCGATACGTGCTTTCTCATACTTAACCCAGTACCGTTAGGTGCTCTCCCATTCTTACCCGAGGCCGGTATTTGCTCTCTAATATCTAACCCAAGACCGGTTGGTACTCTCTCATACTGAACCCAAAGCCGGTAGATGCTCTCATACTTAACCTAAGAACTGCTGGTGCTCTCTCAAACTTAACCCAAATCAGTTAGGTGCTCTCTCATACTTAACCCAAGCACATATATGCTTTTCTATACTTAATACAAGGCCGGTATGTGCTCTGTCACACTTAACCCACTTAACCCATGGCCGGTAGGTGCTCTTTCATACATTACCCAAGGCCGGTAAGTGCTCTCTCATACTTAACTCAAGATCGGGAGGTGCTCTCTCATACATAACCAAAGATCGGTATGTGCTCTCTCATACGTGAACCAATACCGGTAGGTGATCTCTCATTCTTATCCTAAGGCCAGTAGGTGCTCTCCCTCATACTTTAGCCAAGACCGTTAGGTGCTCTCTCATACTCAATCCAAGAACGGTAGGTGCTCTCTCATACTTAACTCATGACCGGTAGGTGCTCTCTCATACTTAAACAAGGCCGGTAGATGATCTCTCATATTTGATCCAAGACCGTTAGGTGTTCTCCCATATTAAACGCAAGACCGGTAGGTGCTCTCTCGTACTTAAGACCGGTAAGTGCTGTCTTATCCTTAACTGAAGGCCGGTAGGTGCTCTCTCATACTTAACCCGAGGCCGATATGTGCTCTGGCATACTTAACCCGAGGTCAACATATGCTCTCTCATACTTAATCTAAGACCTGAAGACGCTCTCTCACACTTAACCTAATACCGATATGTGCTGTCTCTTAGTTAATCCAAGATCGGTAGGGACTCTCGCATACTTAAACCAAGGACGGATGGTGCTTTCTCATACTTAACCCAAGAGCGGTAGATTCTCTCCCATACTTAGACCAAGGCCAGTAGGTGTTCTCTCATATTTAATCCTTGACCGGTAGGTGCTTTCTCATACATAAGCCAAGGCTGGTAGGTGTTCTCTCATCCTTAACCGAAGGTCGGTAGGTGCTCTTTCATACCTATCCCGAGACCGGTAGCTGCTCTCTTATACTTAACTACAGGCCAGTACGTCCTTTCCCATACTTAGCTCAAGGCCGGTAGGTGCTTTCTCATACTTAACCCAAGGTCGGTATGTGTTCTTTCATACTTAACCTACGACCATTAGATGCTCCCTCTTACTTAACCTAAGTCTCGTAGGTGCTCTCTTATACTTCAACCAAGTCTCGTAGGTGGTCTCTCATACTCCAACCAAGAAAGGTAGGTGCTCTCTCATACTTTAACCAAGAATGGTAGGTGCTCTCTCATACTTTAACCAAGAAAGGTAGGTGCTCTCTCATACTCAAATCGAAGTCGAAAGATGCTCTCTCATACGTATCCCAAGGACACCAGGTGCTCTCTTACACTTAACCCAAGGCCAGTAGGTGCTTTCTCATACATAACCCGAGACCGGTAGGTGCTCTTTCATACTTAACCCAAGGCCGTTAGGTGGTCTTTCATACTACACCCAAGACCTATAGGTGCGCTGTCATACTTAACTCAATACCGGTAGGTGATCTCTCATTCTTAACCGAAGTCCAGTAGGCATTCTCTCATATGCTTAGCCCAAGGCCGTTAGGTTGTCTCTCAATCCACCCAAGACCGGTAGGTGCGCTGTCATACTTAACCCAAGGCCGGTAGGTGCTCTCTCATACTTAAACCAAGACCGGTAGGTGCTCTCTCATACTTAACCCAAGGCCAGAAGAAAGTTTCTCACACTCAACCCAAGACCGGGAGGTGCTCTCTCATACTTAAATCAAAGACGAATGGTGCTTTCTCATACTTAACCTAAGAGTGGTAGATGCTCTCCCATGCTTAGCTCAAGGCCGGTAGGTGTTCTCGCATAATTAACCCAAGACCTCTAGGTGTGTTCTCTCATACTTAACCCAATTCTGGTAGGTGCTCTCTCATACTTAACCCAAGGCCGATATGTACTCTCTCGTACTTAATCCAAGACCGGTAGTTGCTCTCTCACACTTAACCTGAGACCGATATGTGCTGTCTCGAGAGCACCAGAATACAGGAGTACTAGTATACCAGCTCACCAGTGTACAGGAGTACCAGTATACCAGAGCACCAGGGGATCGGAGGAAAAGTATAGCAGAGCACCAGAACACAAGAGTCACAGTATACCAGAACACCAGAATACAGGAGTACTAGTACACCAGTGCACCAGTGTACAGGTGTACCAGTATACCAGAGCACCAGGGGATCGGAGGATAAATATAGCAGAGCATTAGTTGTTAGAAAGAGTGAAAAGTTTTTATCGAGGATATAAGGCATGTATACGAGTAGGAAGAGAGGAAAGTAATTGGTTCTCAGTAAATGTTGGTTTGCGGCAGGGGTGCGTGATGTCTCCATGGTTGTTTAATTTGTTTATGGATGGGGTTGTTAGGGAGGT
>JAUUDZ010081989.1:0-20142 GCA_032361705.1 Panulirus versicolor
TCTGACATGGCCAGGACTGGTACTGACAGCCAGGACTGGTACTGACACAGCCAGCACTGATACTGAAACAGCCAGCAGTGAAATTGACACAGCCAGCACTGGTACTGACACAGCCAGCACTGATACTGACATCCAGCACTGAAATTGACGCAGCCAGCAGTGGTACTGACACAGCCAGCACTGATACTGACACAGCCAGCACTGAAATTGACACAGCCAGCACTGAAATTGACACAGCCACTACTGGTACTGACACAGCCAGCATTGATATTAACACAGCTAGCATTGGTACTGAAATAGGCAGCACTGGTACTGACACAGCCAGGACTGATATTGACACAGCCAAGACTGATACTAACACAGCTAGCACTGGTACTGACATAGCCAACACTGGTTCTGACATGGCCAGGACTGGTACTGACATCCAGGACTGGTACTGACACAGCCAGCTCCGGCACTGACACGGTCAGGACTGTTACTGACACAGCCAGCACTGGTACTGACACAGCCAGCACTGATACTGACACAGCCAACACTGATATTGACAGAGCCAGCACTGGCACTGACACAATCAGCACTGGTCCTGACGCAGCCAGGACTGCTACTGACACAGTCAGAACTGATGCTGACACAGCCAGCACTAATACTGAAATAGGCAGCACTGATACTGACACAGCCATGACTGATATTGACACAACCAAGACTGATACTAACACAGCCAGCACTGGTACTGACACAGCCAGCACTGGTTCTGACATGATCAGGACTGGTACTGACACAGCCAGTACTGGTACTGACACAGCCAGGACTGATACTGACACAACCATGACTGATACTAACACAGTCAGCACTGACACTGACACAGCCAGGACTGGTTCTGACATTGCCAGGACTGGTACTGACACAGCTAGGACTGGTACTGACACAGCTAGCACTGGTGTTGACACAGTCAGGACTGGTACTGACATAGCCAGCACTAGTGCTGGCACAGCCAGCACTAATACTGACACACCCAGCACTGATATTGACACTGCCACCACTGGTACTGACACAGCCAGGAATGGTCTGACATGGCCAACACTGATACTGACATAGCCAGCACTGATGCTGACACAGCCAGCACTGGTACTGACGCAAGTAGGGTTGGTACTGACACAGCCAGCACTGGCACTGACACAGTCAGCACTGATCCTGACACAGCCAACACTGATACTGACACAGCCAAGACTGATATTGACACAGCCATTACTGGTACTGACAGCCAGCTCTGATATTGACAACCAGGACTGATATTGATACAGCCAGGACTGATGCTAACATAGCTACCACTGGTACTGACACAGCCAGCACTGGTTCTGACATGGACAGCACTGGTTCTGACATGGCCAGCACTGGTATTGACAAAGCCAGCACTGGTACTGACACAGACAGCACTGGTACTGACACAGCTAGGACTGCTTCTGACATTGCCAGGACTGCTGCTGACACAGCCAGGACTGATATTGACACATCCAAGACTGATACTAACACAGCCAGAACTGATACTGACAATGCCAGCACTAATATTGACAGAGCCAGCAATGGCACTGACACAGCCAGCAATGGTCGTGACACAGCCAGCACTGATATTGACACTGCCACCACTGGTGCTGACACAGCCAGCACTGATACAGAAATAGGCAGCACTTGTACTGACACAGCCAGGACTTATATTGACACAGCCAAGACTGATACTGACACAGCCAGCACTGGTACTGACACAGCCAGCACTGGTGCTGACATGGCCAGGACTGACACTGAAATAGGCAGCACTGGTACTGACACAACTAGGACTGATATTGACACAGCCAAGACCGATACTAATACAGCCAGCACTGACACTGACACAACCAGGACTCTTTCTGACTTGTCCAGGACTGGTACTGACACAGCTTGGACTGGTACTGACACAGCCAGTACTGGTACTGATACGGTCAGGACTGGTACTAACATAGCCAGCACTGGTGCTGACACAGCCAGCACTGATACTGAAACAGCCAGCACTGATATTGACACAGCCGCCACTGATACTGACACAACCAGGACTGATTCTGACATGGCCAGCACTGATACTGACAAAGCTAGCACTGATGCTGACATATCCATAACTGGTACTGACACACCCAGCACTGGTACTACACATTCAGCACTGATACTGACATAGCCAGCACTGATACTGAAACAGCCAGCACTTGTACTGACACAGCCAGCACTGATATTGACATTGCCAGCACTGGTACTGACACAGCTAGCACTGATACTGACACAGCCAGGACTGATATTGACACAGCATTTCCTGGTATGACACAGGCAGCACTGATACTGATAGCCAGCACTGATATTGTCACAGCCAGGACTGATACTAAAACAGCCAGCACTGATACTGACACAGCCAGCATTGGTTGTGACATGGCCAGCACTGGTACTGACAAAGCCAGCACTGATACTGGCACAGCCAGTACTGGTACTGACACAGCAAGCACTGGTACTGACACATCCAGCACTGATACTGACGCAGTTAGCTCTGATACTGACGCAGCCATCACTGATACTGAAACAGCCAGCACTGGTACTGACGCAGCTCGGACTGGTACTGACACAGCCAGCACTGGTAATGACACGGTCAGGACTGGTACTGACACAGCCAGCAATGGTACTGACACACCCAGGACTGGTACTGACACAGCTAGCACTGGTACTGACACAGCTAGCACTAGTACTGATACAGTCAGCACTGATACTGACACAGCCAGCACTGATGTTGACACAGCCAGCACTGGGACTGACACAGCCAGCACTGATACTGACACAGCTAGCACTGATGCTGATGCAAACAACATTGATACTGAAATAGGGAGCACTGGTACTGACACAGCCAGGACTGATATAGACACAGCCAAGTCTTATACTAACACAGCCAGCACTGGTACTGACAAAGCCAGCACTGGTTATGATATGGCCAGGACTGGTACTGACACAGCCAGCACTGATACTGACATAACCAGGACTGATACTGACACAGCCAACACTAGTACTGACATGGCAAGCACTGGTTGTGACATGGCCGGGACTGGTACTGACACAGCCAGGACAGGTACTGGCACAGCTAGGTCTAATATTGACACAGCCAAGACCGATACTATCACAGCCAGCACTGGTACTGACACAGCCAGCACTGGCTCTGACATGGTCAGGACTGGTACTGACACAATTAACACTGGTACTAACACAACCAGGAACGATACTGACACAACCAGGATTGGTACTGATACAGCCAGCACTGATACTGACACAGCCAGCACTGGTACTGACACAGCCAGCACTGGTACTGACAAAGTAAACACTGATACTGACACAGCCAGCACTGATTCTGAAACAGTCAGCATTGGTACTGACACAGCCAGCACTGATATTGACACAACCAGCATTAGTACTGACACAGCAGCGCTGATACTAACACAGACAGGACCGATTTTGACACAGCTATTACTGGCACTGACACGGCCAGCACTGGTATTCACAGCCAGGACTGATATTGACACAACCAGGACTGATACTAACACAGCCAGCACTGGTACTGATAGCCAGCACTGGTTCTGACATGGCCAGCACTAGTACTGACAAAGCCAGCACTGGTACTGATACAGCCAGCACTGGTACTGACACAGCCAGCACTGATACTGACACAGCCAGGACTGGTTCTGACATGGCCAGGACTGGTACTGACACAGCCAGGACTGATATTGACACAGTCAGGACTGATACAAACACAGCCAGTACTGGTACTGACAGCCCAGCACTAGTTCTGACATGACCAGCACTGGTACTGACAAAGCCAGCACTGGTACTGACACAGCCATCACTGGTACTGACACAGCCAACACTGATACTGACACAGCCAGGACTGGTCCTGACATGGCCAGGACTGATACTGACACAGCCAGCACTGGTACTGACACAACCAGGACTGGTACTGACGCAGCTAGCACTGGTACTGACACAGCCAGGACTGGTACTGACACAGCCAGCACTGGTACTAACACAATCAATACTGATACTGACACAACTAGCACTGATACTGAAACAGCCAGCACTGGAACTGACACAGCTAAGACTGGTGCTGACACAACCAACAATGGTCCTGACACGGTCTGGACTGGCATTGACACAGCCAGCACTGTTGCGGACTTAGCCAACACTGATACTGTTACAGCCAGCAATGATATTGACACAGCCAGCACTGATATTGACACAGCCAGCATTTGTACTGACACAGCCCGGGGTCATACAGACACAGCCAGCGCTGGTACTGACATGGCAAGCATTGGTTCCGACATGGCCAGGACTGGTACTGACACAGCCAGGACTGGTACTGACATAGCCATTACTGATATTGACACAACCAGGACTGGTGCTGTCACAGCTAGCACTGATACTGACACAGCCAGCACTGATACTGAAACAGCCAGCATCGGTACTGACACAGTCAGCACTGATACTGACACAGTCAGCAATGATACTGAAAGAACCAGTACTGGTATTGACGCAGCTTGGACTGATACTGACACATCTAGCACTGATACTAACACAGCCAAGACTGGTACTAACACAGCCAGCACTGGTACTGACATAGCCAGCACTGATACTGACATGGCCAGGACTGGTACTGACACAGCCAGCACTGATACTGACACATCCCGTACTAATATTGACACAACACTGGTACGGGCACATGCAGGACTGATACTGACACAACCAGGACTGGTACTGTCACAGCCAGCACTGATACTGACACAGCCAGCACTGATACTGACACAGCCAGCACCGGTACTGACAGAGTCAGCACTGATACTGACACAGCCAGCACTGATACTTAAACAACCAGCACTGGTACTGAAGCAGCCAGGACAGATTTTGACACATTTAGCACTGATACTGACACACCTAAGACTGCTATTAACACAGCCAGGAATGATACTGACATAGCAAGGACCGATACTGACATGGCCAGGACTGGAACTGACACAGCCAGCACTGATATTGACACATCTAGCACTGATATTGACACAGCCAAGACTGATACTAACACAGCCAGCACTGGTACTGACACAGCCAGCACTGGTACTGAAATAGATAGCCCTGATATTAACACAGCCAGGACTGATATTGACAGAGGCAAGACAGATACTAACACAGCCAGCACTGGTACTGACACAGCCAGCACTGGTTCTGACATGTCCAGGACTGGTACTGACACAGCCAGCACTGATAAATGACACAGACAGGACTGGTACTGGCAATGCCAGCACAGGTACTGACACAGCCAGCACTGACACTGACACAGTCAGGACTGGTACTGACATGCCCAGGACTGGTACTGACATAGCCAGCACTGGTGATGAGACAGCCAACACATACTGAAAGAGCCAGCTTTGATATTGACACAGCCACCACTGGTACTGACACAGCCAGGACTGGTTCTGACATGGCTTGCACTGATACTGACATTGCTAGCACTGATGCTGACACAGCCAGCACTAGTACTGACCCAGCCAGCACTGGTACCGACACAGTCAGCACTGATTCTGACATAGGCAGCACTGATGCTGAAACAGCCAGAACTGGTACTGACACAGCCAGCACTGATATTGACACAGTCAGCACTGGTACTGACAGCCAGCACTGATACTGACACAGCCAGCACTAATATTGACACAGCGATTGCTGGTACTGACAGGCAGCACTGATACTGACAACCAGGACTGATATTGACACAGCCAGGACTGATACTAACACAGCCAGCACTAGTTCTGACACAGCCTGCACCCTTGCTGACATGGCCAGCACTGGTACTAACACAGCCAGCACTGGTACTGATACAGCCAGCACTGGTACTGACAAAGCCAGCACTGGTACTGATACTGCCTGCACTGCTAGTGACACTGCCAGCACTGATACTGACACAGCCAACACTGGTAATGACTGTCAGCACTAGTACTGACACAGCCAACACTGATACTGAAATAGTCAGCACTGGTACTGACACAGCTAGGACTGGTACTGACACAGCCAGCACTGGTACTGACACAGTCAGGACTGGTACTGACACAGCCACCACTGGTGCTGATATATCCAGCACTGACACTGACACAGCCAGCACTGATGTTGACACCGCCAGCACTGGTACTGACAGATAGCACTGATACTGAAATAGCTAGCACTGGTACCGACACAGCCAGGATTGATACTGACACAGCCAGCACTGATGCTGACACAGATAGCACTGATACTGAAATAGCCAACACTGGTACCGACACAGCCAGGATTGATATTGACACAGCCAAGACTGATACTAACACAGCCAGCACTTGTACTGACACAGCCACCACTGGTTCTGACGTAGGTATGACTGGTACTTGACACAGCCATCACTGGTACTGACACACCCAGGACTGTTTCTGACACAGCCAACACTGGTAATGACAGGCCAAGCACTGGTTCTGACATGGCCAGGACTGGTACTGACACAGCCAGGACTGGTACTGACACAGCTAGCACTGATACTGACACAGCCAAGACTGATACTACCACAGCCAGGACTGGTGATGATACAACCAGCACTGGCTCTGACATGGCAAGGATTGGTACTGACATAGTCAGCACTGGTACTGACACAGACAGGACTAATACTGACACAACCAGGACTGGCACTGACACAGGCAGCACTGATACTGACACAGCCAGCACTGGTATTGACGCAGCCAGGATTGATACTGACACAACCAAGACTTGTATTAACACAGCCAGGACTGGTACTGACACAGCCATCAGTAGTACTGACATGACCAGCACTGATACTGACACATCCAGCACTGATACTGACACAGCCAGCACTGATACTGAAGCAGCCAGCACTGGTACTGAAACAGCCTGCTCTGGTACTGACACAGTTAGCACTGATACTTACATAGCCAGCACTGGTAGTAATACAGCCAGCACTGATGCTGACAGCCAGCACTGATACTGACACAGGCAGAACCGATACTGACACAGGCAGCACTGATACTGACAGCCAGGACTGGTACTGACACAGCCAGAACTGATATTGACAGAGCCAAGACTTGTAATAACACAGCCAGGACTGGCACTGACACAGACAGGACAGGTACAGACACATCAAGCACTGTTGCTAACACAGCCAGGACTGATATTGACACAGCCAAGACTGATTCTAACACAGCCAGCTCTGGTACTGATACAGCTAGCAAGGGTCCTCACATGGCCAAACAGGTAGTGACATCCAGGAATGGTACTGACACAGCCAGCTCCGGTACTGACACAGTTAGGATTGTTACTGACACAGCCAGCACTGATGCTGACACAGTCAGCACTGATACTGACACAGCCAGCATTGATATTGACACAGCCAGCACTGGTACTGACATAGCCAGCACTGATACTGACACAGCCAGCACCGATGCTGACACAGCCAGCACTGATACTGAAATGGGCAGCACTGTTACTGACACAGCCAGTACTGATATCGACACAGCCAACACTGTTACCGACGTAGCCAGCGCTGGTCCTGACATGGTCAGGACTGGTACTGACACAGCCATCACTGGTACTGATACAGCCAGGACTGATACTGACACAATCATGACTGGTGGTACTGACACAGCCATCACTGGTACTGACACAGCCAGCACTGGTATTGACACAGCCAGGACTGATACTGACACAGCCAACACTGGTACTGACATGACCAGGACTGGCACTGATGCCGCCAGTACTGGTACTGACACACTCAGCATTGATACTGACATAGACTGCACTGATACTGACACAGCCAAGACTGGTACTGACATGGTAATCACTGGTACTGACACAGCCGGCACTGATGCTGACACAGGCAGAACTGATACTGACACAGCCAGCACTGATACTGACACAGTCAGGACTGGTACTGACACAGACAAGACTGATACTGACACAGCCAGCACTGGAATTAACACAGCCAACACTGATACTGACACAGCCAGCACTGGTACTGACACAGCCAACACTGGTACTGACACAGCCAGCACTGGTAGTAACACAGCCGGCACTGATACAGACACAGCCGGCACTGATACTGACACAACCAGCACTGATACTGACATAGACAGCACTGGTACTTACACAGCCAGGACTGATGCTGACACAGCTAGCACTAATACTGACACCGCCAGCACTGGTACTAACACAGCCAACACTAGTACTAACACAGCCAGCACTGATAGTGACACAGACAGGACTGGTACTGACACAGGCAGCAATTTTTCTGACACGTCCAGCATTGGTACTGACACAGGCAGCACTGATACTGACACAGCCAGGACTGGTACCGACACAGCCAGCACTGATACTGACACAGCCAGCACTGGTACTGAAACAACCAGCACTGTTACTAACACAGCCAGCACTGATACTATCACAGCCAGCACTGGTACTGACACAGCCAGCACTGGTACTAACACAGCCAGCACTGATACTGACAGCCGGCACTGATACTGACACAACCAGCACTAATACTGACACAGACAGCACTGGTACTGACACAGCCAGTACTAATGTGACACAGCTAGCACTGATACTGACACAGCCACCACTGGTACTAACACAGCTAGCACTGATACTGACACAGCTAGCACTGATACTGACATAGGCATAACTGATGCTGACACAGGGAGGACTGATACTGACAGCCAAGAATGGTGCTGACACAGCCAACACTGGTACTGACACAGCCAGCACTGATAGTAACAGCCAGGACTGTTAATGACACAGCCAGCATTGGTACTAACACAGCCAGCACTGATACTGACACAGCTGGCACTGATACTGACACAACCAGCACTAATACTGACACAGACAGCACTGGTACTGACACAGCCAGTACTGATGCTGACACAGCTAGCACTGATACTGATACAGTCAGCACTGGTACTAACACAGCCAGCACTGATACTGACACAGTTAGAACTTATACTGACATAGGCATAACTGATGCTGACTCAGGCAGCACTGATACTGACACAGCCAGGACTGGTACTGACACAGCCAACACTGGTACTGACACAGCCAGCACTGATAGTAACGGCCAGGACTGGTACTGACACAGCCAGCACTGGTGCTAAGACAGCCAGCACTGATTCTGACACCGCTAGAACTGATACTGACATAGGCAGAACTGATCCTGACACAGTCAGCACTTATACTGACACAGCCAGGACTGGTACTAACACAGCCAACACTGATCGTAACACAGCCAGCACTGGTACTAATACAGCCAGCATTGATACTGACACAGCCAGCACTGATACTGACATAGGCAGAACTGATGCTGACACAGCCAGCACTGATACTGTCACAACCAGGATTGGTACCGACACAGCCAGCACTGGTACTGACACAACCAGCACTGATAGTGACACAGCCAGGACTGATACTGACACAACCAGGATTGGTACTGACACAGCCAGCTCTGTTATTGACACAGGTAGAACTAATACGACTCAGCCAGAACTGATACTCTCACGGCCAGGGCTGACGCTGACACAGTGAGGACTGGTACTGACACAGTCAGCACTGGTACTGACACAGCCATCACTAGTATTGACAAAGCCAGGACTGGTACTGACACTGCTATCACTGGTACTAACATGGCCAAGACTGATACTGACACAGGCAGCACTGATACTGACACAGTCAGCATTGATACTAATACAGCCAGCACTGGTACTAACACAGCCAACACTGATACTGACACAGCCATCACTGATACTGACACAGCCAGAACCGGTACTAATACAGCCAGCACTGATGCTGACACAGCCGGCACTGATACTGACACAACCAGCACTAATACTGACACAGACATCACCGGTTCTGACACAGCCATGACTGATGTTGACATAGCTAGCACTGATACTGACACAGCCAGGACTGGTACTGACACAGCCTGCACTGGTACTGACAGCCAGGACTGATACGGACAAAGCCAGGATTGGTACTGACACAGCTAGCACTGTTACTGACACAGGCAGAACTGATACTGACACAGCCAAGACTAATACTGCCTCGGCCAGGACTGATACTGACACAGCCAGGAGTGATACTGACACAGCCAGCACTGGTACTGACAGCCAGCACTGGTATTGACAGAGCCAGGACAGGTACTGAGACAGCCAGCACTGGTGCTAACATGGCCAGGACTGGTACAGCCTGCACTGTTACTGACACAGCCAAGACTGGTACTAACACAGTTATCTCTGGTACTGACACAGCCGGCACTGATAATGACACAAGCGGAACTGATACTGAAAAAGCCAGCACTGGTACAGACACAGCCAGAACTGGTACTGACACAGCCAGGAATGATACTGACACAGCCAGCACTAGTACCAACATAGCCAACACTGATACTGAAACAGCCGGCACTGATACTGACACAACTAGCACTGATACTGACACAGGAAGCACTGATACTGACACAGCCAGCGCTGGTACTGCCGTGTTTAGGACTGGCACTGACACAGCCAGCATTGATACTGACACAACCAGCACTGAACTGACAGACAGCACTGATACTGAAACAGCCAGCACTGGTACTGACACAGCCAGGACTGATGCTAATACAGTTAGCAGTGATAGTGACACAGCCAGCACTGTTACTAACACAGCCAGCACTGATACTGACACAAGAAGCACTGATACTGACACAGGCAGAACTAATGCTGACACAGCCAGCATTGATACTGACACAGCGAGGACTTGTCCTGACACAGCCAACACTGGTACTGACACATCCTGCAGTTATGCTGACACAGCCAGGGCTGGTACTGACACAGCCACCTCTTTTTCTGACTTAGCCAGCACTGATACTGACACAGCCATCACTGATACTGACACAGCCAGGACTGGTACTGACACAGCCAGCACTGATACTGACACAGCCAGCACTGTTACTAACACAGCCACCACTGATACTTACAGCCAACACTGGTTCTCACATGGCCAGGACTGGTACTGACACAGCCAGCACTGGTACTGAAATAGCCAGGAATGATACTGACATAGCCAGTACTGGTACTGACATGCCAAGCACTGGTTCTGACATGGCCTGGACTGGTACTGACACAGCCAGGACTCGTACTGACACAATCAGCTCTGATATTGACACAGCCAAGACTGATACTATCACAACCAGCACTGGTACTGACACAGCCAGCACTGGCACTGACATGGTTAGGATTGGTACTGACACTGCCATCAATGGTACTGACACTGCCGGCACTGATGCTGACACAGGCAGAACTGATACTGACAGCCAACACTGGTACTGACAGAGCCAGCACTCGTACTAACACAGCCAGCACTGATACTGCCACAGCCGGCATTGATACTGACACAACCAGCACTGATACTGACACAGACAGAACTGGGATTGACAAAGCCAGGATTGGTGCTGACACAGCCTGCACTGATACTGACACATTCAGCACTGGTACTAACACAGCCAACACTGATATTGACACAGCCAGCAATGATACTGACATAGGCATAACTGATGCTGACACAGGCAGCATTGATACTGACACAGCCAGAACTGGTACTGACACAGCCAACACCGGTACTGACACAACCAACACTGATAGTGACACAGCCAGGAATGGTACTGACACAACCAGCACTTTTTCTGATACAGCCAGCACTGATACTGACACAGCCAGCACTGACACTGACATAGCCAGCAATGATACTGACACAGCCAGGACTTGTACTGACACAACCAGCATTGATACTGACACAACCAGCAGTATTACTGACAAAGCAAGCACTGATACTGACACAGCCAGGACTGGTAATGACACAACCAGCACTGATACTGACACAGTCAGCAAAGATACTGACAGAGCCAGCACTGGTACGGACACAGCCGGGACTGGTACTGACACAGCCAGAACTGATAGTCACACAGCCAGCACTGGTACTGACATAGCCAGGACCATTACTGACACAGCCAGCACTGGAACTGACAAGTCAGCACTGATAGTGACACAGCCAGCACTGGCACTGACACATCTAGGACTGAGACTGATACAGCTAGCACTGATATTGCCACAGGCTGGACTGGTACCCACACAACCAGCGCTGATAATGACACAGCGAGCACTGATACTGACATACACTGAACTGATACTGACACGTAGGGCACTAATTCTGACATAGTCAGCACTGATACTGACACAGCCAGGACTAGTTCTGACACAGCCAACACTGATACTTACATAGTCAGGACTGGTACTGACACAACCAGCACTGGTACTAACACAGCCAACACTGATACTGACACAGCCAGGACTGGTACTGATACAGCCAGTACTGATACTGACACAACCAACACTGATACTAACACAGCCATCATTGGTACTAACAGAGTCAGCACTAGTACTGACACAGCCAGTACTGGTACTGACACAGCCAATACTAGCATTGACACAGCCAGCACTGGTGTTGACACAGCCAGCACGGATACTGAAACAGCCAGCAATGATACTGACACAGCTAGCACTGATACTGACACAGCCAGCACAGATACTGACACAGCCCGCACTGATACTGACACAGCCAAGACTGATACTGACACAGCCAGGACTGATACTGACACCGCCAGAATTGGTACTGACACAGCCAGCACCGTTACTGACACAGGAAGAAATGATACTGACACAGGCAAGACTGATACTGACACGGCCAGGACTGATACTGACACAGCTAGAACTGGTACTAACACAGCCAGCACCGGTACTGACACAGAGAGCACTGGTATTGACACAGTCAGGACTGGTACTGACACAGCCAGCACTGGGACGGACATGGCCAGGACTGGTACTGACACAGCAAGCACTGGTACTGACACAGCCGGCATTGACACAGGCAGAACATACTGACACAGCCAGCACTAATACTGACACAGCCAAGACTGATACTGATACAGCCAGCACTGGTACTGGCACAGCCAGCACTGGTACTGACACAGCCAGCACTGGTACTGACACAGCCAGCACTGTTACTGACACAGCCATTACTGGTACTGACACAGCTAGCACTGGCAATGACATGGGCAGGACTGGTACTTACACAGCCAGCACTGATATTGACACAGCTAGCACTGATACTGACACAGCCAGCACTGATACTGAAACAGCCTGCACTGGAACTTACACCACTAGGACTGACGCTGACACAGCTAGCACGGATTCTGACACAGTCAGCACTGGTACTAACACAGCCAGCACTGCTACTGACACAGCCAGCACTGGTAGTGACACGGGCAGAACTGATACTGACACAGCCAGCACTGATAATGACAGAGCCAGGACTTGTAATGACACAGCGAACACTGGTACTGACACATCAAGCACTGATACTGACACGGCCATGACTGGTACTGACACAGCAGTCACTTTTTCTGACACAGCCTGTACTGATACTGACATAGCCAGCACTGATACTGACACAACTACCACTGATACTGACAAAGACACGACTGGTACTGACACAGCCAGCATTGTTACTAACACAGCCAGCACTGATACTGACACAGCCAGTACTGATACTGACACAGCGATCACTGATACTGACACAGCCAGCGATGGTACTGACACAGCCAGGACTGGTATTGACAGAGTCAGCACTGGTACTGACATGGCCAGGACCAGTACCGACACAGCCAGAACTGGAACTGACACAGTCAGCACTGATAGTTATACAGCCAGCACTGATACTGACACAGTCAGCACTGGTAGTGAAACAGCCAGCAATGGTACTGACACAGTCAGGATTGATACTGACACAGATAGCACTGATATTGCCACAGTCAAGACTGGTACCAACAGAGCCAGCACTGATACTGACACAGGCAGAACTGATACTAACACAGCTAGCACTAATACTGACATAGTCAGCACTGATACTGACACAGCTAGGTATGGTACTGACACATCCAACACTGGTACTGGCACAGCCAGGACTGATACTGATACAGCCAAAACCGGTACTGACACAGCCATCACTGATACTGACACAGCCAACACTGATACTGACACAGCCAGGACTGGTACTGCCACATCCAGCACTGATACTGAAAGAGCCAGCACTGATACTGACACAGCCAGCAATGGTACTAACACAGCATTAGTACTGACACATCCAGCACTGGCACTGACACAGCCAGCACTGGTATTGACACAGACAGCACTGATACTGACACAGCCAGGACTGGTACTGACACATTCAGCACTCGTGCTGACACAGCCAAGACTGATACTGACACAGCCAGCATAGGTACTGACACAGCCAGGAATGGTACTGACACAGCCCGCACTGATACTGATAAACCCAAGGATGGTACTGACACAGCCCGCACTGATACTGACACAGCCAGGACTGATACTGACACAGCCAGCACTCGTGCTGACACAGCCAAGACCGATACTGACACAGCCAGCATTGTTACAGACACAGGCAGAACTGATACTGACACAGCCAGGACTGATACTGACAAGGCCAGGACTGATACTGACACAGCCAGGACTGGTACTGACACAGCCAGCATTGGCACTGACACAGCCAGCACTGGTATTGACACAGCCAGGACTGGTACTGACACAACCAGCACTGGTAATGACATGGCCAGGATTGATACTGACACAGCCAGCACTGGTACCTACTCAGTAAGCATTGATACTGACACAGCCTGCACTTATACTGACACAGCCAAGACTGGTACTAACACAGCCATCACTGGTACTGACACAGCCGACACTGATACTAACACAGGTAGAATTGATAATGACACAGCCACCACTGATTCTGACACAGCCTGGACTGGTATTGACACTTCCAGGACTGATACTAACACAGCCAACAGTGGTACTAACACATCCAGGACTGATACTGACACAGCCAGCACTGATACTGACACAGGCAGAACTGTTACCATCATAGCCAGCACTAATACTGACACAGCCGGCACTGATACTGACACAGCCAGCACTGGTACTGACATAGCCAGGACTGGTACTGACACAGCCAGAACTGGTGCTGACATGGTCAGGACTTGTACTGACACAGCCAGCGCTGATACTGACACAGCCAGCGCTGATACTGACACAGCCAGCACTGATACTGAAATAGCCAGCACTGGTACTGACACAGCCAGAACTGATGCTGACACAGCTAGCACTGATACTGACATAGGCAGCACTAATGCTGACACAGGTAGAAATGATACTGACACAGCCAGCACTGATACTGACACAGCCAGGACTGTTACTGACACAGCCAGGAAAGGTATTGACACAGCCAGCATTGTTACTAACACAGGCAGCACTGATACTGACACAGCCAACACTGATACTGACACAGCGATCACTGATACTGACACAGCCAGCACTGGTACTGACACAGCCAGGACTGGTACTGACACAGTCAGCACTGGTACTGACATGGCTAGCACTGATACCGACACAGTCACCACTGGAACTGACACAGTCAGCACTGATAGTGACACAGCCAGCACTGATAGTGACACAACCAACACTGGTAGTGAAACAGCCAGCACTGGTACTAACACATCCAGGATTGATACTGACACAGCTAGCACTGATATTGCCATAGCCAGGACTCGTACCAACAGAGCCAGCACTGATACTGACACAGCCAGCACTGATACTGACACAGGCAGAACTGATACTAACACAGCCAAACTAATACTGACATGATCAGCACTGATACTGACAAAGCTAGGACTGGTACTGACACATCCAACACTGGTACTGGCACAGCCAGGACTGATACTGACACAGCCAGGATTGGTACTGACACAGCCAGCATTGCTACTGACACAGCCAGCACTGATAGTGACACAGCCAGCACTGGTAGTGAAACAGTCAGCACTGGTACTGACACAGGCAGAACTGATACTAACACAGCCAAAACTGATACTGACATAGTCAGCACTGATACTGACAAAGCTAGGACTGGTGCTGACACATCCAACATTGGTACTGGCACAGCCAGGACTGATAATGACACTGCCAGGACTGGTACTGACACAGCCAGAACTGAAACTGACAAAGCCAGCACTGATACTGACGCAGCCAGCACTGGTATTAACACAGTCAGCACTAGTACTGACACATCCAGCACTTGTACTGACACAGCTAGCAATGGTATTGACACAGACAGCACTGATGCTAACACAGCCAGCACTGATACTGACACAGCCACCATTGATACTGACACAGGTAGCACTAATGCTGACACAGCCAGCACTGATACTGTCACAGCCAGGACTGATACTGACACAGCCAGGACTGATAATGACAGCCAGGAATGGTACTGACACAACCCGCACTGATACTGACACAGCCAGGACTGGTACTGACACAGCCAGCACTCGTACTGGCACAGCCAAGACTGATACTGACACAGGCAGGATTGGTACTGACACAGCCAGCAGTGTTACTGACACAGGCAGAACTGATACTGACACAGCCAGGACTGATACTGATAAGGCCAGGACTGATACTGACACAGCCAGGAGTGGTACTGACACAGCCAGCACTGGTACTGACACAGCCAGCACTGGTATTGACACAGCCAGGACTGGGACTGAGACAACCAGCACTGGTACTGACATGGCCAGGACTGGTACTGTTACAGCCAGCACTGGTTCCTACTCAGTAAGCATTGATACTGACACAGCCTGCACTTATTATGACACAGCCAAGACTGGTACTAACACAGCCATCACTGGTACTGACACAGCCGACACTGATACCGACACAGGTAGAACTGATAATGACACAGCCACCACTGATACTGACACAGCCTGGACTGGTACTGACACATCCAGGACTGATACTGACACAGCCATGACTGGTACTAACACTTCCAGGACTGATACTGACACAGCCAGCACTGGTACTGACACAGGCAGAACTGGTACTATCACAGCCAGCACTGATACTGACACAGCCGGCACTGATACTGACACAGCCAGCACTGGTACTGACACAGCCAGGATTGGTACTGACACAGCCAGGATTGGTACTGACACAGCCAGAACTGGTGCTGACATGGTCAGGACTTGTACTGACATAGCCAGCGCTGATACTGACTCAGCCAGCACTGATACTGACACAGCCAGCACTGATACTGAAATAGCCAGCACAGGTATTGACGCAGCCAGAACTGATGCTGACACAGCCAGCACTGATTCTGACACAGGCAGCACTAATGCTGACACAGTCAGAAATGAAACTGACACAGCCAGCACTGATACTGACACAGCCAGGACTGTTATTGACACAGCCAGGAAAGGTATTGACACAGCCAGCATTGTTACTAACACAGCCAGCACTGATACTGACACAGCCAGCACTGATACTGACACAACGATCACTACTACTGACACAGCCAGCACTGGTACTGACACAGCCAGGACTGGTACTGACACAGTCAGCACTGGTACTGACATGGCCAGCACTGATACCGACACAGTCACCACTGGAACTGACACAGTCAGCACTGATAGTGACACAGCCAGCACTGATAGTGACACAACCAACACTGGTAGTGAAACAGCCAGCACTGGTACTAACACATCCAGGATTGATACTGACACAGCTAGCACTGATATTGCCATAGCCAGGACTCGTACCAACAGAGCCAGCACTGATACTGACACAGCCAGCACTGATACTGACACAGGCAGAACTGATACTAACACAGCCAAACTAATACTGACATGATCAGCACTGATACTGACAAAGCTAGGACTGGTACTGACACATCCAACACTGGTACTGGCACAGCCAGGACTGATACTGACACAGCCAGGATTGGTACTGACACAGCCAGCATTGCTACTGACACAGCCAGCACTGATAGTGACACAGCCAGCACTGGTAGTGAAACAGTCAGCACTGGTACTGACACAGGCAGAACTGATACTAACACAGCCAAAACTGATACTGACATAGTCAGCACTGATACTGACAAAGCTAGGACTGGTGCTGACACATCCAACATTGGTACTGGCACAGCCAGGACTGATAATGACACTGCCAGGACTGGTACTGACACAGCCAGAACTGAAACTGACAAAGCCAGCACTGATACTGACGCAGCCAGCACTGGTATTAACACAGTCAGCACTAGTACTGACACATCCAGCACTTGTACTGACACAGCTAGCAATGGTATTGACACAGACAGCACTGATGCTAACACAGCCAGCACTGATACTGACACAGCCACCATTGATACTGACACAGGTAGCACTAATGCTGACACAGCCAGCACTGATACTGTCACAGCCAGGACTGATACTGACACAGCCAGGACTGATAATGACAGCCAGGAATGGTACTGACACAACCCGCACTGATACTGACACAGCCAGGACTGGTACTGACACAGCCAGCACTCGTACTGGCACAGCCAAGACTGATACTGACACAGGCAGGATTGGTACTGACACAGCCAGCAGTGTTACTGACACAGGCAGAACTGATACTGACACAGCCAGGACTGATACTGATAAGGCCAGGACTGATACTGACACAGCCAGGACTGGTACTGACACAGCCAGCATTGGTACTGACACAGCCAGCACTGGTATTGACACAGCCAGGACTGGTACTGACACAACCAGCACTGGTACTGACATGGCCAAGACTGGTACTGACACATCCAGCACTGGTACCTACTCAGTAAGAATTGTTGGCACAGCCTGTACTGATGCTGACACAGCCAAGACTGGTACTAACACAGCCATCACTGGTACTGACACAGCCGACACTGATACTGGCACAGGTAGAACTGATAATGACACAGCCACCATTGATGCTGACACAGCCTGGACTGGTACTGACACATCCAGGACTGATACTGATACAGCCAGCACTGATACTGACACAGCCAGCACTGGTACTATCACAGCCAGCACTGATACTGACACAGCCGGTACTGATACTGACACAGCCAGCACTGATACTGACACAGCCAGAACTGGTACTGACACAGCCAGAACTGGCGCTGACATGGTCAGGACTTGTACTGACACATCCAGCACTGATACTGACACAGCCAGCACTGATACTGACACAGCCAGCACTGATACTGAAATAGGCAGCACTGGTACTGTCACAGCCAGGACTGATGCTGACACAGCTAACACTGATACTGACACAGCCGGCACTGATACTGACACAGGCAGAAATGATACCGACACGGCCAGCATTGATACTGACACAGTCAAGACTGTTAATCACACAGCCAACACTGGTACTGGCACAGCCAGCACCTATACTGACACAGCCAGGACTGGTACTGACACAGCCAGCATATTTTCTGACACAGCCAGCACTGATCCTGACACAGTCAGCACTGAGACTGACACAACCACGACTCGTACTGACATAGCCAGCACTGATACTCACACAGCCAACACTGTTTCTGACACAGCATGCACTGTTACTAACATAGCCAGCTCTGATACTGATACAGTCAGCACTGATACTGACAGAGTCAGCACTGATACTGACACAGCCAGCACTGGTATTGACATGGCCAGGACTGGTACTGACACAACCAGCACTGGTACCTACTCAATAAGCATTGATGACACACACAGCCTGCACTGATGCTGACACAGCCAAGACTGGTACTAACACAGCCTTCACTGGTACTGACACAGCCGACACTGACACTGGCACTGGTGGAACTGATAATGACATATCCACCGCTGATGCTGACACAGCCTGGACTGGTACTGACACAGCCAGGACTGATACTGACACAGCCAGCACTGATACTGACACAGCCAGCACTGGTACTATCACAGCCAGCACTGATACTGACACAGCCAGCAATGATACTGACACAGCCAGCACTGGTACTGACACAGCCAGGACTGGTACTGACACAGCCAGAACTAGCGCTGACATGGTCAGGACTTGTACTGACACATCCAGCACTGATACTGAC
>JAUUDZ010082100.1:0-20139 GCA_032361705.1 Panulirus versicolor
CAACAATGTAAACCCCAGCTAGGGTGAGCCTTAGACACTCTTACGGTATATTGTGATGGACGAAGGATTTACTACCCAAGTAATGAATTACAGTTACTTAATCTAGGAACTTATCACTGATTACCATAGATGACAAAAGTGTATTTACCTGGTGGATTTATACTGAAAATACATGGGATATTTACACTAATCATTCTATGCGATAATGAATAAAATCCCATAACTTTTGTGGATCAGAGGGTACAGAAATGTATGTAACGTGAAATCGGTAGAATTAACATATCTAACATAAAGATTTCTATTGTGTAGATAACATAAATGTATTACATGTAGAAATCGGTAATATCGTCAACAACCTAAACATAATACTATCAAATTTTATATTACAAGCTTTTTATCCGGGTTTTATGCATTATAACGATAATGTCTACAGAAAAGTAATGTAGTTATGATCAGCACAAGGTTTAGAAGGTCTTAAACAACTTATGAATTTATATTCTTCACAACTTTAGGAAGATTCATTAAATATATAATGGAAATAGACTTCTTTATATTGTGGTGATGAACGCTATTACAAAAATCATTTACGTTTTCCTTAAAGATATTCTTTATGAATTAAAGTAATTCTTTAGATAAAACTTATATCTATATCAACAAGACACAGAAATGCAGCGTGATAAAGTAATGTTCATTAAATGACAAATAAAGAATATGATATGTGAATTTCAACAATCTAATCAATATCACAAAACCAAATATGACACACACAAATTTTTCAAATCATCAAAAGTAATAAAATAAGAAGCTGTCCGGAGGAAACTTATTACTCTCGGAGTAAACACTTATGGGCGGAATCCGGTAACACCTCTTGAATAGCATGTGGAAGACAGAGTAGAGTGGCTAGGCTCAGAAGCATGTTCTCCACTTCAACTGACTAATGATATGTTAAGACAACACAAACCACATACATCGATTGTGAGGATGGAATCAGGGATGAAACATCTATAACTAGAAAGGTTAAAGATACAAAGATGGTGAAATACCTTTACCCGGGATCAGTAGCACCTGTGGCAATGGACACACCTTTGTAATGCTTGATCACTTACAACTGATCAACTTTAATACGAAAGTCTTAGGTATTGTCCCTCAGGAAAACTTTTTATAAATATTTATAAAACACATATATATGTTAGATATACACTATCTCTAGAATATATCTTTACCTGGGACGTGTAACACTTGTGTGGATAGACACAACTTTGTAATGCATGATCCATTACACGAAATGAACTTCACTAACGAAGAGTTATACAACGTGTCGTTGGAGAGCATTAATCAAATACCTATACAGAATTTTTATGTTAGATAAAAGACATTCTTGATAGTAAACATAAGAAATGATAATGAAAGACAAGGGACGTAGAGGTAAATATTTTGTTAAAAGATGAAATACTCCTGCCATAAACTAGCTCCTTGTATTGCATTTTCTCTTAGATACCCACATGATAATGCATTCTGTTCTTTATAATCATAAATGTTATGTTTCTAACTCGTTTTATCATTTCTTATATCATATTAAGGATTTAGGCTTAAAGATCTTGGTTCTGAACAACCATTATAATGCAACACAATACATAATTATGATAAACAAATCATCTCTCACAATAACCATTACGTTTGTACCAGATTCTTTAAGTCTTCAGTCACGTTTGTTAATATCGGTGCTGTTTCCTGTTGGGCGGGATAGCGCCAGAAATGGATGAAGGCAAGCAAGTATGTATATGTATATGTCATACATAAGATAAACAATTATCCTTGTATGAGGAAACCATCTTGGTTGTGCGATTAATTTCATTATTTCTCTTCAACAATGAACATCACCCTGGTATAGTGAACATATGCTTGATATGATCCTGTAAGCGCCAGCAGGTCAAAAGCATCTTCAAGTAATGTAAAGTGTGTAGTGAAGTGTAGTGAAGATGGCTCTTAACCAGACCCGTGAGTGAACAGGATGACATGTAATACTGTCAAGGGAAACAATGTCGGCGTTTTGGTTTAGTAATAAGAAATGTTATCATTCCCTTAACACAGTTACCAATCCCCACCAGTGACATGATTATCACTTTCATGAATATATTCAATGCAATTTTGATCATGGTCATCTTTGCCATTCATAACATACAATTATTTTCACCAATCTAACTTATGTAATATCATTACTGTACATTACGTACATTACAGCAGTAGTGTTCTTTCGTGTGTGATAAAAGATGGTGACGTCTTTCCCATACACATATTATTATCAAATATTTACTTTTACATAGCACATTACACTTCCCTATCAAAACACATACCTCTTACTATCCTCAAGATTATCATAACTACCCTACATTCTAACAGGATTAACCATCCTTGATATGCACATATTCATGCCTACCACAAGTATTATCATAACTACTCTAGACAATACAAAAACATAACTACAACCCAACTATATTACTTATCCGGGATATTAAGAGAACATGTCATCAACCATCTCTCACTAAAACAAAAACAGATCATCCATCATCATGCGCACTGTGCACAAAAACGTTCATCGTGTCCTGCCAAACATTGGATCAACCAAACCTAAGGAGATGCTGCTCCTGCTCCTGGACCGGCTACCATGGCGCAGTGGATCCACCTGGTCATGGGTTACCCTCCCATATTTAGCACCGGTATTGTTGTACCTTGTGGGTATGTGCAGGTGTGTGTTTCTCTCAGGTCTTCGTAAGGGTGTTCGCCTGGCACTTTACACCCTCTGGGTCATTGTAGTCACCTGCTTCGTTCTCGAACAGGAGTTCTTGAGCCTGATGGACCCACTGGTAGTGAGCGCAGTAAGATGGCTCGTAGGTCTTGTGCGAAGAGTTGTGAGGAATATAGTGAGGGAACTCATATTCCAGGTGATTATGTTCCTCTTAGTGTTCATCATCCTCGTGAGAATGGTGGTGGAGGTAATGGTTCCCATCATTAAAAGGGTTGACTACGCTGTGCAGGTCATACAGAAAGTCCATAGAATATTCTTGGATGAGATAGTTGTGCCACTTGTCGTGGAGGTGTCAAAGTTGATGGTCACTGGCATTCTTGTACTCATGGTAAAGATGGTCACAAAGGTCAGTATCTCTGTATGGTCAGTTGTGTTCAGAGAAGCAGTGCACTTGGAGACTATGGCACAGTGAATGCCAACAAACACCTACAGGATCCTTTCTCTCCTGGGGACCTCATCGAGGAAGTCTTCATCGTTGCAACACTCAGGTTGATTTTCTGTTATAGACTGTTGGCTGGAGGCGCCGTTGTAGTAACAGTTTTGAGCTGGATTGCTGAATATGATCATCATGGTCCTGCACACACACTGGTAACCGCCGCCATAGTACATCTTCGTCCAGCAATTTACGTGATTCAAATGACGTCGAAATTGGGTAAATACGTAGTAACCTTTGTGAAAGTGGTCAACAGCAGAAGAGGGTGTGTTGAAATGGTTTGGACACATGGAGATAATGAGTGAGGAAAGATTGACAAAGAGGATATGTGTCAGAGGTGGAGAGAAGGAGAAGTGAGACCAAATTGGAGTGAAAGGATGGAGTGACAAAGATTTTGAGCGATGGGGGCCTGAACATACAGGAGGGTGAAAGGCATGCAAGGAATAAAATGAATTGGAATGATGTGATATATTAGGGTCAACGTGCTGTCAGTGGAATGCGCTAGGGCATGTTAAGTGTCTGGGGTAAACCTTGGAAAGGTGTGTGGGGCCAGGATGTGGAAAGGGAGCTGTGATTTCGATGCATTACACATGACAGCTAAAGACTGAGTGTGAACAGATGTGGCCTTTTTGTCTTTTCCTGGCACTGCCTCACTGGTGTGGGGGGATTCTATTTCATGCGTGGTGGGGTGGTGACGGGAATGGATGAGGGCAGCAAGTATTTATATGTACATTTGTATATATGTATATGACTGTATATGTATGTATATGTTGAAATGCATATGTATGTATATGTGAGCATATGGGTGTTTATGTATATAAATGTGTATGTGGATGGTTGGGCCATTCTTTGTCTGATTCTTTGCCTTACCTCACTGACGCGGGAAGCAGTGATTAAGTATGATAAATAAAATATAAAGATGTATAGATATATATTATGTATTTGTTATACATAGTCGCTGTTTCCCGCATCAGCAATTTAGTGCTAGGAAACAGATGAAGAATAGCCCATCCACTCATATACAGATATATATATATATACATAAATGTCCATACACGCACAAATACATCCATATAAGTATCAACACATACATATGCACACAGATACATATACACATGTACATATTCCTACTTCCTTACCTTCATCAATTCCTACCCTTCCCCTCTGGAAACAGCATCACTACCCGTGCTTCAGCGAGGTTGTGACAGGAAAACCAACAAAAAGGTCACATTTGTTCACATTCACTCACTAGCTGTCATGTGTAATGCACCAAAAACCACAGCTCCCTATCCCCATATCCAGGCCCCACAGACCTTTCCATGGTTTACCCCAGATGCTTCACATGCCCTGGTTCATTGACAGCACGTCGATCCTGGTATATCACATTGTTTCAATTCTTTCTATTCCTTGCTCGCCTCTCACCCTCCTGTATGTTCAGACCCCGATTGCTGAAAATCTTTTTCACTCCATCTTCCTTCTCCAATTAGGTTGTTTTTGTCTGTCATCAGATTTGTTGGAATAATTCTGAATGAATTGGTGATCGTTTTATAGATGTCTGATAAGACAAATTTCTGGTATATGGATTGTGAGGGTTTCCTGTAATAGTAAAGTAGATTAGAGAGGTAGGGGCCCCTCAAATGAATTGCCTTGCCATACTGTGGAAATAGGTATTTACAGTCTATTGTAATTATACTGATTTGGTACTTGATGTGTCCCAGTTTCATGTACATACAGTGCAGAACCAGCTTAATGTTTGAGAACCTGATAGGGCATAGATACTGACTAATCTTGCTGATCTAAAGGGCTACATCACCTACTTTTGGTAATGGTATTCTAATAAATTTATTTTTATTTTTTCTAGACCTTCCTATCATTGTAGAAGCTTAAGTTTTTGGAGAGTTCCAGAGAAATGCCTTGTGGACTTAAATAATGAGGTGTTGGGCCAATTTCTTGGGTCTCCTATAACATCCTTGTTGATAATTTTTGTCTATTTTCAGTCTCCATTTAGAATTCTGGGGATCGCTGCCTTGCAGACTTTAGGGACGTAATCAGAGAGTGGTAATGTCCAAGTGTGGAAGGTATCAGACTTCGTGCGTTTGAGAAGATGCTCAGCTCACCTCTTTTGGGACAGTCTCACTTCCCCCTAGCAGCATCAGAGAGGAATGCAAGTGTAATTCATAGGAAAAGTAATTTGTGATTTAGTGATGCGCTTCTTAGCACTGCTGCACTTTACAGTTGTATTACTGGCTACCTCACTAGGGGTTAAGGGGATTGTGTGTTCCATGTTCCCATTGGTTCCCTTACACCCTTTGACATTGTTGGTGTAGACGTTTGAGAGAGTGCAAAACACATATGCTTGTTTACTGTTGCTGACAAACTAAAACTTCATCTTAATGAGTGATTTATACCTATGCCCAGGTTCCAACTAGGACGAGGGGTAGCGTCTTCTAGCCATTGACTGTTATACAGTATTAATCTAGTTTCCATTGGGATATTAAAATTTTACTTGACTTAAGTCACTACCCTTGCTAGCTTTGGATAAGCACCCATTACACTAGATTTCCTTATGGATGTACCAGCAGTGTTAACCTAATGGGAGTAACAGTACCACTATGGACAAGGTTTTAGTAAGTAAGATTCAGTGTGACTTGTCAGGATTATGCAGCAACATTAGGAAAGTGTTACCGGCTAGCTAGGATGCAAGACTGTAGTGGTAGTTTTAACAGTTGTTTTCCCCAAAACAACGAGAGATGCCAGTAGAGGTGACTGACACTTGGTAAGTCTTAGTGTGATCAGAGACGTAGATATTGCAATGATTTTCTGACTTGTTAGACATCACCTGATTTTTTTCACAGTTTCGTTTTTGGCATGTAATATATTGATGCACTTTGAAGACTGGAGTCAAGATATAATAGTTTTACTCACCTTATGTTTTTGTATGAATGTGTGTATGGAAATATTTCCTATCTACCTTATTTCTAATGTCAATAAATTTTTGAAATTCTATATATATTCATGATAGTTACTGCATGGTAAAATTCGAATCCATGTTACTTTTAGGATTATGGTGAAATTAAGATTGGTTAAATAAAGTGTATTTCTGCTTATCTTTTGCTTAGTTTACTGAATATTTGCTGATATATTCTTAAGAGCAAGACCTATTCATAGATTTAACAAAATGTGTCAAGTCTTATAAAATTCTAAAGAATTAAGGGCATTTCTGTACCTACTGTAATAGCCTCGTTGCATCCATAGTATTGACCCTTTACTCTGTGACTGCGGGTGCTCCATATATTATGTATATTCCCACTGTGGGACTTTCCAAAAAAAAATGAAATGAAATCTATATTTTTTGATGCCATATGAAAAATTATTCTTTCTCCCCTATCCCTGGGGATAGGGGAGAAAGAATACTTCCCATGCATTACTCACGTGTCGTAGAAGGCAACTAAAGAGGAGGGGAGCAGGGGGCTAGAAACCCTCCCCTCCTTGTATTTTAACTTTCTAAAAGGGGAAACAGAAGGAGTCACTCGGGGAGTGCTCATCCTCCTCGAAGGCTCAGACTGGGGTGTCTAAGTGTGTGTGGATGTAAGCAAGATGAAAAAAAGGGAGAGATAGGTACTATGTTTAAGGAAAGGAACCTGGATGTTTTGGCTCTGAGTGAAACGAAGTTCAAGGGTAAAGGTGAAGAGTGGTTTGGAAATGTCTTGGGAGTAAAGTCAGGGGTTGGTGAGAGGACAAGAGCTAAGGAAGGAGTAGCACTACTTCTGAAGCAGGACTTGTGGGAGTGTGTGACAGAGTGTAAGAAATTATATCCTAGATTGATGTGAGTAAAACTGAAAGTGGATGGTGAGAGATGGGTGATTTATTGGTTCTTATGCACCTGGCCATGAGAAGAAATATCATGAGAGGCAAGTGTTTTGGGAGCAGTTGAGAGAGTGTGTCAGCAGTTTTGGTGCAAGAGACTGGGTATTAGTGACGGGTCATTTAAATGCAAAGGTAAGTAATATGGCAGTTGAGGGTATAATTGGTGCACAAGGGATACTCAGTGTTATGAATGGAAATGGTGAATAGCTTGTGGAATTGTGTGCTGCAAAAAGACTGGTGATTGGGAATACCTGGAGAGATACGAACAAGTATACATATGTTAGTAGGAGAGATGGTCAATGAGCATTAATAGATCATGTATTAATTGATGGGCATGTAAAAGATAGACTTTAGGATGTAAATGTGGCGAAAAGGACACCTTGGAGGATGTCTGATCACTATTTTGTGGAGGTGAGAGTGAAGATTTGTAGAAGTTTTTGGTAAAAAGGAGACAAAGTCAGGGAGAAGCGAATAGTGAGAGTAAGTGAGTTTACAAAAGGAGACTTGTGTCAGGAAATACCTGGAGAAACTGAGTGTAAAATGGCAAAAGGTGAGAGCGAATGAAGTGAGGGGAGTGGGTGAGGAGTGGGAGGTATTTAGGGAAGCAGTGATGGCATGTGCAAGAGATGCATGTGGCATGTGAAAGATGGGAGGTGGGCAGATTAGAAAGGGTAGTGAGCGGTGGGATGAAGAAGTAAAGTTGCTAGTGAAAGAGAAAATGGAGGCATGTGAGCAGTCTTTCCAAGGAAGGAGTGCAAAACTTGAAAAAGAGGGCAAATGAGAGTTGGGGTGAGAGAGTATCATCAAACTTTAGGGAGAATAAAAAGATGTTTTGAAAGGAGGTAATTTATGTGTGAAAGACTAGAGAACAAGTGGGGACGTCAATGAAGGGGGCGAAGGGGGAGGTGATAACAGGTAGTGATGGAGTGAGACTGTTGATGGACTGTTAAATGTGTTTGATGACAGAGTGGCAGATGCAGGGTGTTTAGACTGGGGTGGTATGCCAAGTAAGAGAGTCAGGGAGAGTGGTTTCATGAAAAGAGAAGAGGTGGTGAAAGCCTTGCGGAAAATGAAATCCAGCAAGGCAGTGGGATTGGATGGTACTGCAGTTGAATGTATTACGAAGGGGTGACTGTTGTTTATAGCTTGGTAAGGATATACAGTGTATGTATGGATCATGGTTAAGTGCCTGAGGACTGGTGAAATGCATGTACAGTGCCAATGTACAAAGACAAAGGGGATAAAGGTGAGTGTTCAAACTACAGAGGCACAAGTTTGTTGAGTATACCTGGAAAATTATAAGGGAAGGTACTGATCGAGATATTTAAGGCATGTACAGAACATCAGATTGGGAAGCATTTTTAATGCTCATCTTTTACCATACTAAATCCAATCTCTCCTGGTATTTTTTCACATCTCTTTTCCTAGCTCACTTACTATCACCACCTTCTTTTCATTCATGTCATATCTAATAGTCTCTTTTACATATGTAAGCCTATCAATTAGTATATAATCTAATACTGCCCACTTTAACCATCTTTCCTACTCACCCACATATACTCATGCATGTCCCTCTTTTTAAACCAGGTACTCTGAAGTCACTAGACATTTTTCTGCAAACAACTCCACAAACTGCTCACCATTCCTCTTCATGTTGAATATCCATGTATCCTAATTGTACCCTCAATTATCACATAACTCAATCTCTAATTCAAATCGCTAATCACTATTAACCAATCTCTAGCATCAAAACCACTCACACACTCGCTCAGCTGCTCGCAAAAACTTGCCTCTAAAATTTCTTTTCATGGTCATGCGCATAAGCACTAATAATCACCTACCTCTTACAATCCACTTTCATCTTTACCCAGATCAGTCTGGTGCTCACTTCCTTACACTCTTTCAAACATTAACACAACTCCTGCTTGACCAGTATTGCTACCCCTTCCTTACCTCTTGCAGTGACACCAACACCTGACTTTATACCTAAAGCATTCCCTAATCATTCTTCACCTTTACCCTTGACCTTTGTTTCACTCTGAGCCAGAACATCAAGGTTCCTTTCCTCACACATATAACATATCTCTCCTTTCAACTCAGTTACATGCACACACTTTTAAATATCCCAGCTTGAACATTTGAGAACAATGAGCACTTCTCACTTGGTACCTTTTTCCGTTCTGCCTTTTAGAAACTGAAATACAATAAGGGGGAGGGGGTGTTCCAGCAACACACACACACGCACACACACACACACACACCTGCCCCTTTCACCCCTTTTAGTCACTTTCTATGACATAGAGGTTGAATTCTTTATGCTTTATCCCAGTATAAAAACCTTCATTATATCTATAATATTTTGCAGTGTCCTGGAAGATGTTTTCTGGCATTCATATATAAATAACATGTTCTTAAGTTCTATTACATTTTCTCAGATATTCCTTGAATATCTTTCTCACATTTTTTACTAATGTATGGTTGTGAGGCATCTCTCTTACAAAAACCTATTTTTTACACCTAATAGGAAAACTAAGATAACTTTGATGGTGAAATTGCAAATTTAGAAAATGACCTTGAAAGTTTATGATGCACTCAAACGGTGAATTAAACCTCATATCTAATATCATCTGTGGCTGTTTGAAAAAAAGCAGAGAACAGGAAGGGCCCTAACATGCAGCTACTAAACTATTTCTGTTTGTACTTACTTTCACACTTTACACTTTTAGTTTCATCTGCGAAGTATGAGCTAGGTTTCAGTAGGTTCACTGATGAAAAGTTTAATTAATGTGGGTATAGTTTTTAAGAGGGACATCTCTGATATGCAACGGAAACTGAAATTGTTACATATGACAACAAATAAATAAGTGAAGCCATCAAATGTAAGGTTCAATACATGAGGGACTTTTCTAAATCATATATAACTAATGTGTAATACCTCTCTGATTCTGAAGGTGAACTGATGCTGAATTTTTAAAAACTACTGTATTTCTTTATCTTGCAAATAGCAGCATTAGATTAATTAGGTATCTGGAGTTAAAGGTTCCAATCTCTGTTCTACAATGTATGCAAAAGCATAATTTTTTTATCTCATCTCAGCCCTGGACATCTGGATCAAAATTCTAACTTCACTCATACTGTACACTTGCAATTGGCAACAAGACAAGCTCAAGAGCTGAATAACTACAAACCAAAACTGAAGGAACTTACTTGATAAGGAACATCTATATCTTGGAATATATGGACTGACATAAGTAGACAAATAATATCAAAACATCTGTGCGTACTAAAAACTGAGATAAAAAGTTTTGTTAAACATTTACCCAACAACATTTTACAATAAAAATATAAACAATGGACTTACTCTTACACCTCTTTGAAATAAAGGTAAAGGGCCACTATCCATAAATGATGATATTCTGCCAACTTACCTAGAATTGCCATCACAACGTCATCTTTCAGGATCTCAAGAGAACCCCTGGAGATGAAGTACATGGAGGTGAGGACATCACCTCTGTGAACAAGTGTGTCCCCAGGTGGAGCATGTGTTGTTTTGAACTTCATACTTAGTGCTCTGTCAAGGACATGAGGTTAGATTAGATAGAATTTTCAATTCTAGGGGAAGTAATAGCAGTAATTAGCTAAAATTCTTTAGCTAATTCTGAACTGAAACTAGCTGAGATGTGTAAAAGCCAATGCTCTTGGGGTAAGAAAGGAAGTAAGGACACTTGAAAAGTTGGGAAGGGAACAACATTCAATACAGCTGGAGAGGGAAAAACTACAGTATATTAAATCATTATAGGAAATTTTGGGGATGAAATGTTCTGAACTAAATAGAAACAGAATGTTAAGCCAAGCTCTGATCTGATAAAGGGATGGGAGAAAAAGGTTAATCAAAGATTTGATCAGTAACATTGGAAAGACAATTCAGTCAGAATGAACTGTATGGACCTGAATGATACCATGCCAGAACGTTTACTGATGAATACTGAATGATAGCATAAATGAAGCTGAAACTGTAAAAAATGTGTGTTAATTAAAAAAAAAATGAACTGTATGGGTAAGAATGACAAACAAACCAACATGTACGATAGAAGATGGAAAAAACTATCTGTTAGGACACGCCAATGTAAAGAAGAGCTTTGCACTATCAGAATATTAAAACAAGTTAAAAGAGAGTCCTACAATGCTGAATGGATTCAGATTATAAGTCAGCCAGGTTCTGATCTGCAGAAGACAAAGGCACAGATTTGCTATATCTACAAGAAGAAGAAGTGGACTGCACAAAAGTTGAAAACTATAAAGCATGGAAAGACAAGTATGGTAAAACTCAGGAATGGTGCACTGCAATAGACTGGAAGTGTTCAATAAAGCTAAAGGCAGGGATTCAATTTAGGTCACAATCCTGTACTATGAAGGACAAGCATCTGTATCAAACGATCATGCACAATGGTAGGTAAGAATAAGTAATCTGATTTATTCTTTACATGGCACACACAAGGAATACAGGTATAAAGGATTCAGCAGCCCATTAAAAGACAACAAAGCAGATATGGAATTCATAATCAATCGGGCAAAAAATACTTGAAGTAAATTTTAAGAGGAAGTGTTTAAAGACAAATAACACTGCTATACTAATTGGTCAAAAGTTGAAAAAGTAAAGGTAAGCTTAATGCCCTAAGCTCTGTAAAAAGGTCTATATCTTTACTAAAAGGGTCTGTATCTTTACTAGTATGTTGTAAATGAAGTAGACAAGATTCTTGCATGGAAGTCTTGCTTAATCAATAAAAATATTCAAAATGTGAATCATAAAGCATTTCTTTGATTCAGCAGGATTTACTCTGCCTAATGATAACTGAAGAATTATGGGTTCTTTAAAATCAAACAGAAAAGTTACTAAGATCCTTTATAACAAAGTTGAAGAAGTTTGTGTTATTTCTTTAATAACTATGCAATAGAGGTTTTACTACAGAAGCTTTTCTTCAATAACATCTAAAATAAGATCATTTCTGTAAAAATTTCATCAATCTTGTAATGATACATAACCTAAAATAAATGATTGGTAGTACAAAGGCAATAATTTTACTCTCTCATGTCTCAAATCGGGTATTCTATGTTCCAGTAACTCTCAAAAACCAGCACTTGTCAGGGTATTGATAGTCACTGTAAGCCCCAGCTCTTCAAATTCAAAGTAATCACCTTTTACTATCTTAATCTACATCAAAGGCATGTTTATCAAAGGAAAACCTGATAACATGAAATAAGTAACCCTGCAAGATCAAATGAAGAATTCATTAAAGCCACTGTACAACTCCAGGTGCAGAAACTTCAATCCCTTCATGAAGCCTTAGTCTGGTAGTCCTGAGCCTGAGTTTCACTAACTCTCCAAGCACAGCAAGACCAACTCCTATCATAGATGAGATGTAAGACCTGTCTCCTGCCTCACCTGAGGCAACAACCTCATTGCAACAAAATGACAATCATGTTTCCTATCATCCATGACAAATGTGCCAAATGCCTTTCTGAGCACTTCACCTAAGTAAAGCATTGTAAAAAGTCAAGGTTTTTGGAAAACCCAACCCACTTTTTTTTTAATCCAGGTTATATAGAATAAAAGCCAGGCATTCCAATTAAAAAAACTTTTTTAGGAGGGAATATCAAATGTTATTACACATCAAAATCATCAATGTACTGGAGGTTCCTACACATATAATGATGAATAATTCTATTGTTTGGCGGCATGATATTAGAATCAAAGCTATCATAAAAGATTTGAGTAGTTATAGAGCTTTGGCCATGTACTTTTAACATGCTGATGCTGCAGTCTGTGGACTCTGCTAAGTATTTTCGTATTATCAACTTATTGCTCTGCAACTTCACTTGGTTCTATACTATTTTGTACAATTATCATATGACCTGAGATAATCGTATAGATAACAAATATCATAATTACTATTATTGTTTATATAACAGCACTTCATTTAATTCTTAAAGGAACCTAGATTAATAGGAAACTATGAAGAGAATAATTAATGTTGAAACATGATATATCAATATCATTATACTAAAGACAATCAGCAGACCAAAGTTTAGCTTAGTATCCTGCTAGTTACCACTAAAATCAAGTATGGAAACTTTACAGTAACTAGGAAAGGCAGATATAAAGGTACAGAGTGAAAAGAGTTTGAAGAAATGAGGGATGAAAAGGGAAATAAAAAGCAAAGATGTAAACATTGTAATAGTAAAATAAGCTAAAAAACAAAAAAGATAACTTGTGAACACTTGAAGAAATGTTAAGAGAATATCAAGAAAAAAAATAATGACTCAGAAAATAATTCAGTTAACTGTTAAGATCCCTGAAAAGCTGGTAAAAAGCCATAGAATGCATAAAGGTAAAGCAGAAGAGTGGTAAATAGTACTTGCAATTCAATACTGTAATGTTATGTTCACAAAATCTGGAGGGTTATTATGTTTCTAATGTTTTTGAAGTTGCTTCAAGCTTCGTCATTTCATCAAGGTGATAACTTAGTAAAATGATCACTTGTTGTAAAGGTTAACAAGGAAAGCAAATATTCTTTTTTTTCTCTCATGTAAAGAAATACTTATCATTTGAGGTAATGTTTCCCTCTACCTTTATTCTGAAGAAAATTATAGTTTTGAGGAAATGACTAAGGTATATTATGAATCTATTTTACAAAGAAAATTAGTAACTAAAGCACCACAGAATGATTAGAGGTAAAGCAAAAAAGTGGTAACTTGTATATGAAGCTTAATACTATAATGTTATGTACGCAATAACTTAATTGTATTAAGTTTCTAATGTTCATAATGATGACTCAAACTCCTATATTATGAAAAAGGAAATTACCTAGAGTAAGTGTTCATTTGTGTTTTAAAAATTAAGATGAACCTGTAAATTCTCAAGGGCAAGCACAAATTACTTTCTTTTGAGGTAAAGAAATAGCAACTCTTTATTTGAGTTACTGTACTTCTATACTTTTGAGGAAAACTATCATCAATTTATTTTCAATGCAATACTTTTGTGGTCTCAGTGGTTGATACAATATATTTTCATTTCCTGTGCCTATTTTTAATTTGAATGAGCTACTCTCAGGTAACTATCACTAAATTTGAATCAGTAAAACTAACTTGTAACGCATATAAATACCAAAATGGTAACAAAGTATATTTACGTGGAAGAATAACAGCAATAAATAATACCCATATTAAAAAAACCTGAGTTCTTTTACCTAAAAGCCCAGCTTGAGTGGGTACATGGGTTGCTACCTGAGTATGTCCATTGCAACCCTGCCTATGTACTGTAATCAGTCAGTGTACATGTATATCTAGGAATCAAGAACAATTAAATTCTTTTATCTTCTTTTATAATAGTTTGTCATTTCCCACAGAGCAGATAACACCAGGAAAAGACAAAGAATGGCCTCATTTTTTATCATCTACTTTCCAGCTGTCATATATAATGCAACCAAAACTAGGGTCCTTTTTCCACAGTTAAGCCCCTAAAGTGGTGGTCCTTGACATCTTCATACATCCTGGTTCTTCCCAAAGACAGCAAATAGCACCCCTTCATGTCGCATCATCTATTCATTCAACACCATGCATGCCTCTTATCCTCCTAAATGTTCAGACCCTGATACCTCAATGCCCATGTCTTTTTCACCCTTCCATCTCTTTCTTGGACCACCCTTTCCCCTTGATATCCTAACTTCTGACACACACATCTTCTTATTCAGTGTCTCTTCACTCATCCTCTCCATGTGTCCATACCATTTCAGCACACCCTGTTCATCTCTTGATCATACTCACATAACAACCACACCTCTCTCTTACACTATCAATTCTTACACAATTTACCCTCCTCACACCATACAATGTACTAAAGCACTTCATTACCAACACAGGTTGTCTGATCAAAGCCAATAGACTTATCAAAATATTACAGCCTTTGAAGCTGCAGAAATGCCAGATGCGATTTCAGTGATGAAGAAAAGAAGAACTGGTGGTCATAATCAAGACATAAAGAAACATACAATTAAGTTTATGTTTGCTTTGAAGTCCTTTAGCCAAAAGGTACTCAGGGAGGCAGAGAAACTTAATGACAAAGTGGAATTCAGTGGGGTATTCATCAAACATGACAGACCAAGGGAAGAGAAGGAGAAAAGCAAAGAACACTATTAGATGGCAGAAAATGGGAGACGACGTATGAGGCAAGAGGAGAGAACATCTCTGCCAGCACTGCAGACAGGTTAGAAATGTTAGGTAACGGAAATGTCAGACAGAAAGTAATGTATACAAATGCAGATGGATTAGTAATAATGATAAAGATCTGAAATTTAGGAATTTTATGAGGAAAAATGTACATGATATAGTTTGAGTTGTACAAACAATGCTTGTTATAAGGATAAGATCTCCCATATTCTGCCCAAAGGAATACAAGATAGCAAGGAGGGAATGGGAAGGGCAAGAAGGGGAAAGATTGGCTCCCTTAATAAAAGACTGACTTAAATTTCAGGAAAGAGCAGAAGAGAGCCCATTCATGCAATACCAAATGGGAAGAATAACTGTGGAGAAGTGCACTGAGGTGTTACTACCATTTAATACTCAAGGGAATTTTAACAAACAAGAACAAATATGATAACAATGAAGAAACAATCAGGATAGTATATATGAAGCAGCTAAATAGTCCCTTCCTTGGGATGGTAAAATATTGTTAATCTGCACAGGAGAATGGTGATTGAGAGTCTGATGGCATGCACAGTGCATCAGACTAAGGAGGAACAATGTGACTTCAACTTTCAATAGTGGTAGAGAACGTGTAGACCAGGTGTTTGTTTTGAAGAATGTTTGGAAGATACATTAAGTGAAACAAAAGAATTTACATGTGGCATTTATGGATTTGAAGAAACTATATGACAGAGTTGATGAAGATGCTTTGTGAAAGGTGCTATAAATAAATATGATTTGGAATAAAAGTTTTTAAAAGCAGAGAATTTTATCAAGAAATTAAGGCATGTGTGGAAGTAGGTAGAAAGGAGAGTGAGTGGTTCCAGGTGAAGGTGTGTCTGCTGCAGAGGTGTCTAATGTCACAATGGCTGTTTATTATGTTCATGGATGGGGTGGTGAAGGATGAAAATGCAAGAGTCTTAGACAGAGGGGCAGATAAGCAGGGTGCTGGAGACAGATTTGTGTGGGAAACTGCAGAAGCTAGTGTCCAAGTTTGGGAGTGCGTGTGAAAGGAAAGAGCTGAGAGTAAATGCAAATAAAAGCGAGGTTATTAGCTTTAATAGTGCAAATAAAAACAGTAGCTGGGGAATGATTTGAAAACAAAAAACTTGGAGGAAGTGGAAAGTTTTAGATATCTAGGAGTGAACGTGGCAGTGAAGAGAACCAACGAAGCTGAGGTGAGTCATAGGATGGGTGAGAGGGTGAAGATCTTGGGAGCATTGAGAAATATCTGAAAAGAGAGGTTACTATTTGGAAGGAGAAAAATGGGTATCTTTGAAGGCTGTTCTAACGATGTTTTATGAAGGCAAGTTTGGGCTATAGATGAGAATGTGGGAAAGAGGAGGAACATGTTGGATATGAAATGTATGATGACTGTATGTGGTGTACGGAGGGTTGGTTGAATAAGAAATTATAGGGGTGACAGATGTGTAGTAATATGAGAACATGTTTGAAAGCTGAGAAGGGTGTGTTGAAAAAGTTTATCCATATAGAAAGAATGAACGAGGAGAGGTTGATAAAGAGGATATATGTGTAAGAAAAGGATGGGACAAGAAGAAGGGGGTGATGAACTGGAAATGGAAGGATCGAGGAAATAAGGAGGAAGGGGAGAAAGAACTGGAGATGGAAGGATCGAGTGAATAAGGTGCAAGGGGAGTGAATATTCAGGAGAGTTAATGGTGTGCATGGGATAGACTGAACTGGAGCAATGTGGAGTATGGGGGAAAATGTGTTTCCAGTGGACTGACCCAGTACAATTGAAACGTCTGTGGGACCTGGTTGTAGAAAGGTGTTTGTGGTTTCAGTGCATTACATATGACAGACAGAGAATGGATGTGACTGAATTTTGCCTTTTTCATCTGTTCCAGGCACTACCTCACTATTGCAGGAAATGGTAAACATATAAGAAAGAAACATATATTTAAATGTACATGTGTACACATGTACATTTCCTTACTTATACCTCTACCCTTCATTATTCTATTAAGAGATCCAATGACACTTCTACTCTGTAATGCTATCTCCCTTACCTCTCCTTCCATATCACCAAATGTACCCAAGACAGCTCCTAAATGCTTAAAATCTCTCATCTCTTACAGTTAAATTTAGTAAATTTGCCTCATGAGGATCCCTTCTCCCCCACTATGTCAGCTTACTTGTTCATGCATATCTTTAACTTTTTTTTTCCAATTTCTTTTTGTCCACCTTGTGAGAAACATTCAGCAAGCTACCCGGAATTTTGGGACTGACTTCTTCCCACAACTCAATACTCTTTCTCAAATACCCACATCCCACTTTTTTGCATGCTTCTCTAAATACTTTCCATTTATGATCCAACCCCCTAATTTCATCTGCACTCACCTACACCATTCCTCACCCAATTTCTCCAGGTATCTATATACAAGCCTCTTTTCCAAGCTCACTCACTTTCATCTCCCTTTTCCCACTCAATTAATTTCTTCTTTTATTAAAGCCACTTCAAACTTTCACCCTCACATCCTCAAAGAAGTGAAAAGACATCACACCAGCGGCCCCTCTCAGATTATCTACATTCAACAATTTCTCCTTTGCACACCTAATATAATATTTAGTATATATTCTAATCATGTCTTCTTACAACCACATGATTAAATAAGAAATTCCCAATCAGATAACTTGACAAGCTGTTCCCATTTTCATTTATACTTGATGCCTTATATACCCTCAACTGCCACATAACATGCTCTTGCATCCAAATCTCCCACCACTGTATAATACTCACTCTTGCATTAAAACTGCTGACTCCCTTCCTTAGCACCTCCTCTAAAACATTTGCTTCCCCTCACTCCTCACTCCTCTCACCAAGCCCTGACAATCATCCACCTCTCATTCTCCACTTTCAGTTTAACCCACATCATTCTACATTTCATTTCCTTACGCTCTTCATCACATTCCAACACTCCTTCAGCAGAGGTATCATGCCCTCCTTTGCTCTTGCCCTCACACTAACCCATTGTTCCCTCTTCCTCATGAGCTAAGTTTCACTCAAAGACAAAATATCCAGATCTCTTCTCTTTAAACATACACCTATCTCATCCACACACAGTCAGACATTCCAGCCCAAGACTTCATGAGGGATGAAGACTCCTTCATTGGCTTCCTCTGTTCCCACTTTTCAAAACTGAAAGACAAGGAGAGGAGGGCTTTCAGCCTCTTACTCCCAACCCTTTTAGTCACCTACAACATGCAGAGGATACAAGAGAAGTAGTACTTCACCCTTATTCTCTGATAATACAAAGCCTAAACTGAGTTCAAATGATCCCCCTACCCTTTTATATTATACACTCAAAACTACCCAAGGGCCCCTTTCTTGAAAAGGACCTGGTTTTACCCCAGAACCCTTCTTCTAGATCTCTCACAACTTGCTGGTTGTGCTACTTCCAGTAGCAAGGAAAGGATGGACTCCTTTGGAATGGGAAGTTCTCTGACCAGACTACTCCTTTCACCAACAGATGATGGTAAGCCTCAATGAAGGTGACTTTTCACTAATGTTGTAGCCAAGGACAAGCAGAGTCTAGTAACATCAACCAACTCTTATGATAGATGAAATGCAATATCTGCCTACTTTCTTACCTGAGGCATTAAACTCATTACACTAAAATGACACTCATGTTTACTCACTGTCTACCACAAATAAGCCAGGTCACCTATTGCTATCTCAAATGAAATGTACGTTTTGGAATCAACAACAATTAATACTTTTCCTAAGTACAGTAAAAAAGTAAGTTATAATGTTGTACAGGACTTAAATAAACTTAAATATTGTGAAAAAAAACTCTCTTGGCAATATCAATACCAGAAATCTGGAAAAATCTGATATACGACAATTTCTCAGCACCAAGGTTGCTGGATCTGAGTCAGTATGGACATATATTTCTGGCAATAATTAGTGGTCATCTGATAGATATAAAGTGCTATTGACATTCATGTACTACATTTATAATACTAAATATAGAAGAATAAAAGTAATTTGCCTTGAAACTCCCATGAAGTGTAAATGGAATGGTGATAAAAACCTATTTCTATAGTAATCTTTCCAAATTATTTATAAAATTCTATTAAGCAACTAGGAATTACACTATTTGCAAAATTATAAACCATCTTTGTTTGTGAGACATTCCTATCTATCTATCTATCACTATCTATATCCCTAGTGCCCTGTTCCTCAGGGAACTCCTATAAAGGGGTGGCCATGGCAAAAGAGTCTCCACTTATCCATCCTTACATGCCTCCCTCAGATACACCATTCAGCACATTCTTCCTCCATTTCTCTCCCTTCTATATTTCTCCAGTCTATGTTCCCATGTTACAGGTGGTCTTGCTCTCACACCAAACCCTTTTATTGTACTATCATACACTCTCCTTGCAAACTCACTGTCTTGCATTCTTTCCATATGCCAAAACCATCTTAAAGTATGTTTCATCCACTCTCCCACTCCACAATTAATTCCCTTTGCATTTCTTGCCATACCACATATCTCATACATCTTTATTTCTTTATTCATTCCATCTAGTCGTATCACATGCTCCTCTCAAATACCTCATTTTTATAGCCTGGATTCTTGACCTCTGAGACTCATACCATGTCCATGTTTTGGCTGCATAAGGCACGGTTGGAAGGTCTATACTGGCCTTTAATCATCTTTTCATTTCCTTACTTATACCTCTACCCTTCTTTATTCTATTAAGAGATCCAATGACACTTCTACTCTGTAATGCTATCTCCCTTACCTCTCCTTCCATATCACCAAAT